>DWCF01004778.1:0-15605 GCA_018230265.1 Delias oraia | reverse complement strand
TATTAAGCCTTAAAGTATCTGTGGATACAAAATATTGTGTAATATAAAATTGTATAATAATTACAGCTTTTTGGCCTCATTTTAGTTTATTAAGGAAGCTTTTAAGCTTGCTCCGTATTTTTCTTTCTCTATAGGAATATTTATCTTATTGATTTTATAGTGACCATCATTCTATAACAATCAAACTTATTAATAGTATCGTATAGCATACTAGTATTTAAAGTATTACGATGCTAATCTAATTAGTTTAAAGGCCGGCAACACACCCGCGGGTCTGGCTAGGGGTGTCTATGGGCGGATGGTCGCTTGCCCTAAGTGAGCCTGATCGTTTATCACCGTTTTTATATAAGAATAAACCTCTGATCGTAATAGGTGGGCGTCTTTGGGGAGGCCTATGTCCAGCAGTGGACTTCATAGGATGATGATGAAACCTCTGATTGTTCAATGATGATTGCACATCATTTATAAAAGTTGCTCTACTTATAAACCTTGCTAGAAACTATATCTTAAATATTACAATTTCTCAGTGATGTGCATTTATGTTTGCACAGAGACAGAATACCAAAAAAAAACCTTACTGTGGTGTACAACTGTTCCTAGATTTCGTATCCTCTCAACAGAAGTATTTTTTGCAACCTTTGATTAATCATATATATTCGTTGGTCGATAAACAAACGATTCGAAGCAGTTCTAGAATGTGTTCACGTATACAAATCGGAGCTTGTAAGAAAGACCCAGTTGCATAATTGTGAAAATTTAAAGAGCGAGATCAATCACTAATTGATATGTCTTACTCCAATCGGTATCCGATTGAGCCAATGAAGCGGACAACTTTTACTTGACATTGAATCGCCGCTCGACATGTAACCTTAGCCGAAGTACAGAGATAATCGCGACCTTCTCAAGCAATCATAACTATTTCAAATGTGTTATTATTTATGACTGTGACAGTTCCGGTGCGTTTTACACAGACCACGAATAGTCTGTGCTTTAGATCAATGCGATTTCGTTTTTCAATTCAAATTTTTAGAACGGTAATACACAGGCTTCGTTATATACTTAACTGAAGTTATTTTCTAGTGTTCCGCAAACTTTTTGTATGCAAGGACATCTAGGGACAGTTAATTTTTTTAATGTAGACTACAAACAGAACAAAACATTTTATAATAATAAAGTTTTTTATTTAGTACCAAAACAATGAAACAAAAACGTTTCGCTCGTGCAGTCGCGTGAGTATATAGGTGTACCCTAGTATATTTCTTACTCTTACTTATTACTTAACATAAGTTTATAAGATTACCTTATTTTCCGAGGCACACCTACTAAAGACATTGTGTACGCGGTACACAAGGATTCCTTTATGTTCCTTTGCGGAATAAATGCTCTAATACCTTGTAATTGCTAATAACACAAATGATTATATTCTTCTGTATCATGTTAATATAGAATTCTATGTAATGAGTTAGTTGGTTTCTTTCAAATAATTCAACTCAAGTCATAGGTCCAATATATTGTAAGAACGTGGTGCGTTGCAAGTTGAACCGTTACTCCCCGAACCGGATACGAATGTGAATTGTCTGCGAGCTTCGAAAGTGTTCGGTCATTGCATAACTCAATTAATTCATTGAATACGTACTTTGTGCTCATTGGCAATCCTTTTCTTATATATTGTCCAAGACCCTTGGTCCACTTGTGGAGTACGTGGTTAAACTTTGCCTCCTTACCTGCAATTCAAAAGCCTTTATTCACACAGAATCAAATATATATGAACGTTGCGTCGCTTAGTGTAACTAAGCACTTTTGACGACCACGCCTAATTCTGAGAAAAATAGTCAAAGTTAGTCGAAAGTCAAAATCATTTTGATTTGGCATCATAATAGCCTTTAAAATAATTTCAATTAGTGACAACTCTCGTTCTTGGCCTAAGATTTGATTGTAGTAGCGTATTTTGTTTCCATTAAATGAATTATTTATTTTTATCCGACCGAAAAACCGTAAGAGGAGTTATCTATACGACATGTATTTTCGTGTAGTCTAACGTATCTTACCGCTATATTATTTTAATGGCGCGTGGTGCATTCGTTGAAGTTATATAGTCAAGAACGTTTTTTAGATACATTTTCGTAGATATATGGCCCTGTTATACAAATCCTTATATCATCCAAAAATTGAGATGTAAATAGACTTGTTTTTGTATTAAAGCTGTAACTCCAGATTCTTACAGGATAGATTGACATTTCGGTTTGATAATTAGCGATTTAATTTCAAACAAAAGATAGAGAACTCTCAATCGTATGATAACTTTAATTTAATGTAATACTTTTATGCTGGCTTTTTTATTATATTTGTGTTTGTGTTTGTATGGGAGGCACTGAATAACTTCGGTCAGCCATTTGTGGTGGGGTATACAGCCGAGAGAACCTTTTAAAACTTACCTTTATAATTTTAATTTTTGTAGATCCAAATTTTTATTATGGTTATTGGTAAGTGTTAAATAAATGGCGCGGTCAAACGTTTACAAAAGATATAATCTATTTGATATCTATATTTTATGAATACATAATGAAACGAGAGTAAAAGATTCACATGTCTCTACTTTTGTGTTGCACAACGCGGGTGTGCTAATTATCGTATTATGTGCATATTTCATGCGTCATTACTACGAAATTCTCACAGAGAAGAAAGCTTCAAAGCAACTTATTAGGCGCTCTTACCTAACAGTCTCATCTTTGTTGAGGAGATAAACATTATATAAACATATAAATGAAGCGAGAAGAGAAATTTGAGACAGTTATTCATTAAAAAGATTTTATAAATAATTTATTTAATTAATAAATTCTAAATTCCTGTATCGTGTCTTCGACATGCTAATGAAGTTTAATGATCCTGTATTTGGACCGGCTCATCTGAAATTAGAATATCAGCAAGACCTACCTGTCGTACTTGCGTGTACCAGTAGAAGCGCGATGTCTGAGCGATACAATTTCATGGACCTCCGATTCCTTACTTCCTCAGCGAAACTGCTGAGGAACTGAGGAACTACAGGTACTGTTTGACGTTGGTATTTTGCAATACCGTGGTATCACTTTGACGAGCCGGCTCAAGTAATGCGTCAGCATACGCATAACCACGGGTAAGTTAGTGTTAAGAAATTCAGCCGATCATTCTCATGCCCTTCTAATAGACCGAATAGATTATAAATTCTTATTCAGACCGAGTTTAAACCCAAAATCTCTGAATTCATAGTAGTGGTACAAGACCGATCAGATACGAAGCACTAAAAACCTTGCCGCTTAAGGTATCTTTCTACCATCAGTAATCCGGATTATACTAAAGTAATGTCAAAATACATTCACTCTAGACACAAAACAAAGTAGATTTGCATTGAAAATCCGCAGTTAATTTTCCTATGCGTGAACCTTTTTTTTTATACATTCAACATAAAATAGAAACACATATAAAAAGGAAACACTTAAATATATTACAATTTAAATTGTTTCCGGTAAGTACGTCATTTGTGTACCTACAACAAAAACATATATATATATACATATATATATAACAACGTATTTAAAAAATGACTACTTACAATTGTTTATGCAAAGGTTTAATGCAAATAAACTCAAAATAATAATGAACAAGATTTATTAGAGTGAAGTGCAGCAAAGAATATTATTATGACCATTTAGATTTGATAAATCCGTTGTAATCGCAGGCAATCACGCCAAATTACAATCAAGCACTAAGGAGTAACCTTAACTAAATCTAATTCATTTATATCAGTTTTCCGTGTTTCGTTACGCGGAAACGTTTTGAAGGACAGCTATTTTGAACCAGCGATGAAAAGGAAAGTGCTATAAAGCTACGATTTTTTTATGAGAATAGGAGCAGGAGGCTCATCTAGGATATGTAGTCCTCCGCCCATTGGCCTCCACCGCCCTTGCCGAGCCGCGGGTGCGTTGCTGGCTTTCATTTAAGGGATAAGTACACTCTTTTTAAAGATCCCAAGTCGTGATGCTCAGTTGTGGAATGTAAATCGTGATACGGATGAAACTTTGAATTCTGCCTCGATGTCTGATTAGTGAATGATTATACTGATGATCCACTTTATTATACTGCTAAAACGAGGTAAAAGTCGGTAAGACAAACAAAACTAACTGAGAAATCAGTCCTGTTGCGCGCTATATACACATTAAAAATTATATCTGGTTTTGTATGTCTTAATGGAGATAGATTATACCATTTTTTAGTATAGTTATAATATCATAGTTTGAAAGCTGGCGTGGATCTGAATCTTGCCTTTATGGAAGTGTTGAATTTGGTCATTACTTCAATTATTAAACAACATTAATGGTACCCATAGACTACATTACTATGAGCTGCAATTATATTAATTGTAAACGACATAAGCGAGATATATTATAAAGCTTGTTTGTTTCAACTTCCCTTATCCCGGTAAATAATTGTTAGAATTGAAAACCTTTAAAAACACCAATAATATAATAATAATTTATTATTAGGATTATTACTATCAGACTAAAAGTATTTTTTACTTATGAGCGTCTTAAAACTGAAATGGCTGTTTGCGAACTTCTAAAAACAATGAAGAAACTCAGCTGGATTTAATTCTACAATAAACTTTTGCACATCGCGTAACGACAGCAATAGCAAAGACGAAACCGCGGGGCGCCACTGCTAAAACTAACGTCACGACAAAAAATTAACGGCCTCTTAGAAGAGACAAAAAGTGTAGGAAACGCGAGGGTCAACAGACGATTACGAGGCTCCGCCGCTCTCCGCTGATGACACTTCTCATTGTGATAAAACTGGAATTTGCTTCCTCATGCTTAGCCTAATCTATTCGGTCGTATCGTTGAACCATTGACGTACAAAAATGACGCAAATTGGTCCGAAGTGATACCACGGGCTCACAGAATGCTCAACGTGAACGGTATTTGTACTAAGTTTCGCTGAGTGAGTGATAGATATCGCCTTTGACATTATACCACTTAAGTGGCGTATACAGAACCAAAGCATGGTCTGTGGCGCTTTTATCTACGGGCGGTGCTGTTATCTTACCAAAAAGGAGACTCACCTTCTCCGCTGTCCGCCATACCATGTTCTTTAAAGCAATGTAAGGTAATATTAGCCTTAAAATGAGGATCGTTACAGAAACACAATATTTTTCTAATTCTACCTTTAACACTTAATGTAATACTGATGTTCTACTCCACTGCATAGCTTCAAATCTTGTATAAGAATATAGTTATTATTTTGTGTAGTTTAAAGTCGAATTTACTCTATCAAACGCTGGAATGAAAGTAATTTGCAAGGCTCTTCACCTATTGAGTAACAATTGAACAATGCCATTGGCTGTATGTAGTGAATCTTCAGAACCTTCGAGGCATGCTACGAGTCATATTTCACATAATTATTTCGACTTATAGCCATCTTTACTACATTATTCAAATAATAAAATGTAACATAGTATTCTTTATTTTTGGAATCACTTTAGGTCGAACGGTGCTGTTTTAACTGCAACCCAAAACGTAGGCTAATGTTTCGCGTAGCTTTAGTCTGTCAGTTCGTAGCTTTGAAACGACTAGACCGAATTGGATGCAACTTGTTTTGATGCTTAAGTAACTGCGATTGATTTAGGAAATTACGAAATTAATTATGTAATATAGTGTAAAGAGTTATTGAAAGACCCTATTTCGTAATCGTTCGGAATTATCTCTGCAGGCACCTGATTCCGCAGATCTATTTTCTATTATTTGAACAGTTAATTCTTTTTAAAATAATAATTTTTATATAACAGAAGTATGTTCTAGCTAAAAAGTGACATTTTACGGAATTTATTATTTCTTGATTAACTTAACTGAAATGAAAACAACCGCTAAGCAAGGCCTCGCCAAACGATGAATCCACCTACATTTCCCAACAGTGGCTAATTGCATTAATTAACAAATTCCTAATTATTGTTACAAATCAAAGAATGTAATCCTAAGCACCAGACGAGATTATGGCCAACACCAAGTTAACGCAATGTGTTCTATAAATATGTAATAGAGTATCACACAAAAAGCAGTTCGTACACACATGCACATAACAACATACGTTTATCTCTAATGGTTTTTATAGCCATGATTATTTTTTTATTATATAGCGGACAACGTAGCGGTCTCGTCCGTATGGTAATAGTACACCGCCGCCCAAGGACAACCGCGACACAGTCCGCGCGTTGGTTGTGTTGCCGGATTTTTACGCCGCCTAAGCAGCATTTTTAAGGTCTTACGATATCCTCACTCATTCACCGAAACATAGTAGAATTTCTTTCTCATAGAACTACCATTTGTGCGTCAGAATATATTTAAGCATGGCTCTTCCACGCGGTTCGAATAATAATTTATAATTTGTTTGGAAGATCTTGACAGTAGTTACTTTACTCAGTCTTACTTGTAGGAGAGCCATGATGACTTACCATAAAACAGACCCGACTGCTCATCGGAGCAGTCGGGTCTGTTTTGATGCCCGCCATACTATTAAATCTGAAAAACTATCAATTTGGGGAATATAATTTTTAAATAGGAGCTTACGGTAGAAATGGGAAAATTTAGGCTGTTAGAAAATGTTTGATGCGTGAAAAGTAAATAAAACTTAAAAAAGCTTGTTGTGGACCACATTTATAATTGTGGTATGTAAAAATGATCATAAATATACTATACAATTTTCATAAGATATAGCAAAGCAATCTCGAAAGAATATCGTTAGAATCATTGTGTCGCGAGAATTTCTTCAAAAACGTTAAGATTGCCTGATCTTTCACGTAAGTAGAATGTGTTAGTGACACCCGCTGTGCATTGAGAGGCTGCATATGAAAGTGCGAAACAAATGGATAATCACTTCACTCTCACATACTGGTTTATTAATGCGATTTTTCTTCCGACTTCTTGTCTTTTTTGCATGAATTTGCAGAACCCTGATGGTGAAAGATCAATAGCGTCATAGATCACCGCGATCCACTATTTGGTTATAGCCTATATGTAGCTTTTGCTGATGGCCGATGGGCCTCCGGTGTCTATACCCAATAAAACATTACAAGTAGGTACTATTGTATTAGTTAGGCCGTGGTATGACTCCACACGAGCCGGCCAACTTATTACGTAATATATGCTTCACCGTGGCTCTCCCACGGGAAATCTGTTCCCGTATTAAATAATCTTCTGCAAGCACTGATTAGTTTATTATTATAATCTTTACATGTTACCTTTCTTTGCTGTTTCATCATCAATCTTATAATCTAAATTTATCTATTTCTTTGTGCGGCAGTATTACAAATAAGTTTTCACAATGAGAACTATGAATCAGAATTACAAGTCTTGCGACAAGTTATTAAATATTTAAAATGAATTCATTTCGACTGTGTCGGCGGGCTGTGACGACCGCGCCCGGATTCTTCGTGTGCCCTCGTCACCACGACTACTCGAACGCCTTCGAGGCCGCCTTTTTAACCCTTGCCTAGAAAAGAGAACATTTATAACTCTACCGCGTCTGTTTATACGTCAACGAACCGGTGGAACTAGGTTTTGTATATTCTAAAAGGTTGTATTCCTTTTAGAATAAAATAAAATAACAAATGAGAAAAGGTGTTAATATAATAGACTTTTGTGTATTAATTAATTATTAATTTATTTATTTCTATCTTTTATGGTCTTCTATAAATAATAAAAAACATTTTTTTACGTTATATAGACGAATTATCTAAAAAAATCTAGTACTTATCAATCTTTGTTGCTACAAGCACACGCAAAGATTTGTCAAATTGATAACGTTTTTATTCATCGGTTCTTAACGGCAGAGAAAATCAAAAGCGTTTAGCACGTACAGAATAGACGGTACGCCTCACTTTTTCTTTCCAAAATTTGTAAGAAATTTGCTTCGCAATATCGAAGTCCTTTTTTATGGATTCTAATAGACGTTGCCGCGAGCAGTGAACAATGAATGCCAATATTAAGCCATTGCCGCGTTCCTTACAGTTGACAGTCCAAAGGTGACTAATCACGAATCGATTCATGGGCCGCATATTGTCTTCCGCTATTTGACTTGCTTTCATTATGCCTTGTCAAAAGCACAAACTGGTTCAAGGAGACAATTGCATTCATACACGATTTTTTTCTATTAGAATACATTTTGTATATTTAAGTATTTTGATTTCGATGGTGATCGTTCGATCTCTTGAATGAGGCTTATGTAGGAAGACAACCGCAATTGATGTGTTGGAATCAAATCGAAAATTTCTTCATCCACATGGAATCAACATGATAAAGTCACTTACTGCTACTTATGCTACTTTTACAGATTGTTCACAAACGTGTCCAAATCTATGAAAAACAGCTGAGAAATTAATTTTCATGAGCATGCTCACAATTTAAAATAAATTTTGAACTGGAGCAATATATAATTATAATATGGAGTAAATATAACATTTAATATTTTGGTAATAAATTACTAACAAAAGAAAATAATCCTAAACCATCATAATTAAAATTTTTAATAATATTTGGATTTCATAATAGAAACAACAAAAAGTAAAATAAAAAAAAAATTTAAATTAAATTCAGCGTTTATATATTGTTTCTATGACAAAGAAGTGAGGGAATAGAAGCATTTTTTGTCTAGATTAAATATTCTATGAATCAGTTAAAAGCTGGGAAAATTACTACGATAGCCTATTGTTTTGAAGCGGACGACAAACACTACTATATAATAAAACGTTTTCGATTATTATTCTTATTATTCTTATTCATTAAAGAGAAATGGTTATTTTCCATCGCTCATGCGTCTTACGACGCACCAGAACTAATGAACATGTAGAGTTTAATGCGCTTGACCCCTACACTTCTTTGTTCGTTAACTTTTCTTAATTAAAATGGGAAAATCCATTCTGGTACAAGTTAGATACACAACTTTATAGGAGATATTATTCCTTTAGCTCCTAAATCAAAAAGCAAAGAAACTCACCCGAGAGCCATGCTACAGCATAGGCTGACGCGCTTATTGAGGCGTCCGTAGTGATACCACCGGCTGATAGAATACTCAGCGAGAAACAGTGCTTGTACTGTGTTACACTGAGTGAGTAAGGATATAGGAGGTCATTTAAATTATGCCGCCTAAGTGGCGTAGAAAGGCGGAAATATGACCATAGCTAGAATTGTGGCGCGGTTGTCCATGGGCGACGGTCTTCTCTTACCATAAAGAAGACTCCCCGCCGTTGTCCGCTATCCTAAAAAAAACAAATTCATCATCACCCCATGCAATAAGCATGCTATATATGATTAAAAAATACCTGTTAACGAGATATTGCTAATTATCATTCAACATCTTAATTACTATTCCTAATCTGACGTTATTGCGGTAGTAAATCTGCAAGAGCTACATAAATCGATAAGCAGGTCGCCACAAAGCTGGCGGCACTCGGAGGCTGCAATTGGCGATAGCCCCACGCGGTCGCGGGTCGTTTACCTTCGCTAGCAGACGCTGGTCACTGACCATCTGTACAGTTACCCAAAATGGTTCAAAGTAACATCCTATGGCTAATTCTATTATAAGCAATTTAATATTAGTTATTTGCAAATCGCGTTTGAGTTAGCTAGTCTTATTGCGGAAGATCTTAAGGATAAACGGACGGTAGTCGTAAAATTCTGTAAATTACTTATTAGATCGATTTTACATTTGTAAGACATTTTCTAAGCTAATGCAACACAGTGTTACGAAAAGTCCGTGAACTCGCAATAAAACTAATTTCTATTCAATTGGTGAAAAGTTTTTGGACCATTTTTTCATTCAAAAGTCACTGCAGCTTTCTCTTTAGGAAACATATTAAAAAAGACTTTTTAAGTATATAACTGCAATCATATCTGTATAAATTCATTGGCTCACACATATAAATTCAGAACGCATACTATAATTTAGCTGCGAGAATTGTTCTTTTGTGTCCTATTATTTATCTATATGCATGTGAGACGCTTATTAACTGTGTCGCGTGAGCGAACCAATTTTCTTGGTAAGGCTTCGGTTTCGATCACTGCGCATTCTAAACCAGGCGTCTTAGTTGGACATTTCCTGTTTCAACTTAGCCGGGTTCACAGGTTAACACTGCATGTGACTTGTTACTGTAAATAATCCATACGAATTTTCTATTATGTATTTTTTCCCTTTAGAAATTGTTCTAGTGGTAAAGTAGTTTCTTAATTTTGTATAGTATACATTTTATACATATTTTTTTCATTAAATTATGTATAAAAATGTTACTAATTTTAAAATCGAAATACATTCCTTTCATATAAGAGCCTCGTAGCTTAATGATTTTAAAAGTGTACCATGACGCGAAAGGTCGGGGTCGAATCCTGGTACGTACAATTATAAATTATATTTTAATTTATAATTTATTCGGTCTCTGGAAGGGCTTGACAGTGGCCGGGCGAGTGTTTTAATACTGTCGCACCCGTGGGAGAGCCACGCTGAAGCATATACTGACGCACTAATTGCGCCGTCTCGTCCGAAGTGATAATACGGGTTAACAGAATACTTAGAGTGAAACGGTGCTTGTACTGAGTTTCACAGAGTGAGTGACGATATTGGAGACCCTTAAAAGTGCCGCTTAAGCGGCGTAAAAAGCCGGTAACAAAACCAATGCGCGGACTGTGGCGCGGTTGTTTACGGGCAGCAGTGTTTTCTTACCATTTAGAAGACCCACCTGCTAAGCCTCCGTTCTCCGTTATAGAATATAAAAAAAGGTTTCTTTATAAATTGAGCTGTTTAATATTCTTCTTTGCTTTTAATTTATCTGTTTTATATACAGGCGATATTTTTTACTATCATCTATTTTCCGTTCGCTAGACGTAATCTTTAGAATTAGTGAAATCTTTGACGCCAGATTTAAGCCGCAAAAGTTGTTGCATTGCTAACACGAATAGATCACTTTTCATTTTATCTAGATTCTACTTTCGCCTTTGTCTGCCGCCATTCTTTGGCTCGTACAATTCTTTGAAAATATTCAGTTTTCATTTTTGTGGTGGGTTTCATAATGGTTTTATATAACTTCCATTGGTCAATAGTATACGGTGCTTTTAGTGCATAGAATAAGACTATAATTAAAAAATAATTAAATCGACCTCGACGTACTCTAATAAGAGAAACATATTTTTATAATCAATTTACCTACTATCAATAATTTGTCGATTAGGAATCTTATTAGATATCTCAAAGCCGTGAACAAAAAAGTATCACGCCTGCGTCCGAGTTTTCCATTAGTTTTTGTAATTACTTTATTACATTATGCGGCCGCAATATTGTGCCGTGTCATCCGAAGTGATACCACGAGCTCACAGAATACTCAACGTGAAACTGTACTTGTATATATTGAGCTGAGTGAGTGAGGATATCCGAGGCCCTTAAAAATGACGCTTAAGTGGCGTAAAAAGATGACAACACAACCAATGCGCGGACTTGGGCACGGCTGTCCATGGGCGGCGGTGTTGTCTTACCATAATGGAGACCCACCTGCTCCGTTGTCGACTATACTATTAAAAAAAACACTATTTCGAAAGCAATTAATCATAAAACTTTAAATTTCGTTTAGCAGCGGCTTCTTTTCATTTAACTTCTCATTCGCCATAACTGTCTACAGACAGGGAAGTGTAACAAAGCTAAAAACATGCGTAACTTTGATAAATTCCATTTTTTAAGATAAAAATACAAAACTATCGAAGTCTCATTAAAATGTGTCTTATGTCAAAGTATCAACTTTAGAATGAAAAGCAAGAAATGTATCCTGGAATATCATGTCATCATGTATCAACCATGTCTTTACGTGTTCGTTCAAAACAATTTCGACCGCTCTATACAGCCTTCCACGTAATCGGAATATGTCTTAGGTTGCAAATTAACTCTTGTACCCTTGATCTGAAGGCAGCTTACAAAATCGCTCGGCAACGAGGCTCTTATAACTTTGAGGCTCTGCGATGGTAAGATAGACATAATCTGTAACCATTAAGAGAACTTATGTAGTCAGTCCCTATGCATGATATGACGTCATGAGTAAAAGCAAACGTGGTGTCGCTATGTTTGCATCAGCGAGAAACTCACATGTAACTAAGCAGCGATGATGACTGGCATTCAATTGTCTGCTGGCACATAGGTGTTAACTAATGTTGCATTTTTAGCGTGGGTTGAGGCTCCTTGATTTCATTATGAACAAGTGAAAAAACAATTTCATTCAACAACCCGTGGGAGAGCCATGCTGAAGCATATACTGACGCACTAATTGAGCCGGCTCGTCCGAAGCGATACCACGGGCACACAGAACACTCAGCGTGAAACGGTTCGAGTACTGTGTTTAACAGAGTGAGTGAGGATATCGGAGGCTCTTAAAAATGCCGCTTAAAAGAACACCGTCGCCCATGACCAACCGCGCCACAGCTCGCGCATTGGTTGCGTTGCCGGCTTTTTACACCGCGTAAGTGGTATTTTTAACGGCCTCCGATATCTCTCATGCAGCGAAACACAGTAGAGGCACTGTTTCAAGTACAACTACTATTTAACGTTGAGTATTCTGTGAGCTCGTGGCATTACTTCGGACGAGCCGGCCCAATTAGTGCGTCCGCACATGCTTCAGCGTGGCTCCCCCACGGGGTATGACCGTATAAAATCAAGGCATTCTAGAGACCGAATAAATTATAATTTATAATTGTCCGGACCGGATTCGAACCCGATACATCTCGCTTCTTGGTAGACCTATTAAACCACTTCGACCACACGAGCCTCTCAACAATATTGAGGCTTTGTTTATTGATTTAATTTTGTTGCAGTATTTATTCGTCGTTCGTCACGGATACTCACGATATTCTAGATACTGTGTATATACCATGGTACATAACTCACGCTAATCTAGTAAAAAAACATGCTCGAATTGAAACAACAAATCAAGGAAGGCAACATCCTCCAATTACTCATAAAATATTCAAGAAGTTGTGCAAAATTTGAATATAAATCGCTTTTAATTTGTCCTTAAGCGCAACCTTTGCTCTGAATCGTTTTTTATATGGACGAGATATTAAAACTAGTTTCTTACTCATTGTAATATTTTGAATACCAAATTGTGTACCAGCTGAGCAAATTCAAACATGATATGAGATTGTGACTCATGCGGAATGCACCTCGCATCCACGCATATTGGATACCTACACATACCACTGTAGGGCCCTTTCTTTATACTGTATAAAATAAAATTCAGCGTGAAACGGTGCTTCTACTGTTTCGCTGAATGAGTGAGGATGTCGAAGACCCTTAGAAATGCCGCCTAAGCGGCATAAAAAGCCGGTTACACAACCAATACGTGGACTGTAGCGCGGTTGTTCACGGACGGCGGTGTTTTCTTACCATATATGAGACCCACATGCTCCGTGGTCCACTATATCATTAAAAAAAATTAAAAATTGATCTCTAAGTACACTTATTATCCCAAATCGTGCAATTATAAACCTGACAGATCCAGTCAATGAAGTACCCACATATTAGTACATATTAATATTAATGATCCGACCGTGCTGCATTGCCATGCTATCATCGACTCCAAGCCCTTTGAGAGTCATAGGTATCGACTCCAACGACCTGTCAAAACGAGTGTCCTAAATTTGACAAGTTATTTGGCATACGCTTTCGAGTATAACCAGACCTGTGCTGCAGATATAAATTTCAGTTAAGGCCGTTCGCGTAGCAGTTGGCAGGTTTAGTGAAATAACTCGTGCTGGTGTCGCAAGCCGCCTTCGCGCCGTCGTGACACCGGCCGACCTCGTTCTGCCTTCGACTTTGAATCGCGCTGAATTATAAATTGTCAAAAGCCATATGAATCGCTTATCAACCCATTGTCGCTTACACAAGTGCTAATGCGTGGGTTGTGGCGCAGAGAATGATCAATCTTGGCCATACGAGGTTTATACAATTACAGTTAATGTAGCTTATAAACTTTTTTATGCTATATCGGATAACGAAGCAGGTGGGTCTCCAATATGGTAAGAGAATACCGCCGCCCATGGACAACCGCGCCACAGTCCGAAAATTTAGCGGCTTTTAAGTGCCTCTGATATCCTCCACTCACTCAGCGAAACACAGTAGAAGTACCGTTTCAATTCACGCTTAACATTCTGTGAGTCCGTGGTATAACTTCGCCGACCCAATAAGTACATTAGTATATATGCTTCAGCTCAACTCTTCCACGTGTGCGACAGTATTAAGATTCTCGTCCGGTCTCTGTCTAGTCCTTCCAGAGACCGAATAAATTATAATTTAAAATTGTCCGAACCGCGATTTGAACCCGATAACTCTCGCTTCATGGTACACTTTTAAAACCATAAAGGTACGAGGGTCTCAGAACTTTATCATATAAAGAAGTATAACCACACAGTATATCATATTTAAATATACAAATAAATAAAAAACTTTAACTTGAAAGGTAGTCTAGTTTATTTACTCAGTGCGGCAAATTTAGATCATTTTTTATCCCATTCGGCTATTCCTGTATAATTGCTATAGTACAAATGACAGGCATTCCATTCGGCAATTAGTCTAAATTCAATACATATGTAATGTAAATGGCTATCGAAATAGACGCTTAAACAAGTTAGTCAACATTGTATGCAGATTTCGTTCGGTTACGTAAGTGGGCATGATCGGAATTACCTAACGCCGAATGCAACGCTCCGCTCTGTTTGATTGTGGTCACATGGAGTGCGCGAGGCTCATGCAGATGTGGACCTTAGCGTCCCCAACCTACGTGCTCCGACTGCAGATATTCGGTTGCGCTGTCGTCGGCCTCCGATGCATTGACGCTTTGCTATATTGCTTTTGAAATTTTCAAGTGCTATTTACAAATTTGTGGCCAACCGTCAGTTATTTCATTTTTAGCTATACTTTGCTTTAGGGCCCGTTCTTGAATAACGTTTCGAGTGAGGTATAAATATATTTTTAAAATGACAGCTGTAAATAGTTTGTCAGTGGCAAATGGTGAACTCTGGAGATGCCTCGCGACAAGAAAATTGACATAGTTATCGCATGTTAATAGGAAATATAAAATCGTATTGAAAATAGAAGTTTTTTTTATTTTAAAAACATTCGCAATGGGAATACCAAGTGTATAGAAATGCAAATGAATTCCGATCATATTTATTCCATTTAATTGAGATAATTCCGAGTTAAAGGTAAATCCAACAATGTGATCAGGCCACGTGTTTCGTTTATATGACATCAATTAACTATTTGTTATTCACGATAGGGCTACCGATAGTTTATTCTATTCCTAATTAACTTCTTTGCATTCTTCGCTGGTGCCTAGGTTATGCTGGCACTGACCATCCCTCAAAAGCCGGCAACGGCAACCCGCGGCCGGCCTTATCCTAAGTGAGCGTCTTGCTCGTTTGCTACCGTTTCCATATAAAAAGCATGTTTTGATGAATACAATCACTCTAACCACTTCTTCATCAGCCCATTCAAGTCCACTGCTGGACATAGGCCTCCCTCAAAGACGCCCACCCGCTGCGATCTTGAGC
>DWCF01004777.1:0-15605 GCA_018230265.1 Delias oraia | reverse complement strand
ATTGCGACGATAATTAAAGATCTAAGCTATCCTATCTCTCAAGTTGGACCAAACTGCATATTGCGTGCAAATTTGAAGGAAACCTGTTAAGAGGTTTAAGAGTCCATTGAGGACAAACATTGTGACACGAGATTTATATAAATTAAGATTATTGAGCATTTTTTGCCACTCTGTGGAATTAGCTGTCAGTAAAAATATTTCCAAACCAATACGACTTGGTTATCATCTAAATAATAAATCTTCGAAAATCTTATAATAAATCTTCGAAAAAGAGAGCTTACCTAACCCGTGGCTCTGCAAGGGCTGTAGATGTCTACGGGCGGAGGACTGCTCATCCTAGGTGAGCCTAGTGCTCGTTTGCCACCGTTATTAAAAAAAAATTATGGTTTAACGGACAATGGAGCAAGCGGGTCTCATATGGTTAGAGAAAACCGCCGCCTATCACCAATCGCGCCATAGGTAGCGCATTGATCGTATCGCCGGCTTAGTGCGGTAGCATATGCTTAAGCAGCGCTCTCAGGTGACAGTATTAAGACACTCGCCCTTCCAGAGACCGAATAAATCATAAATTAAATTATAATTGGCCGAACCGGGATTCGAACCCGATACCTCTCACTTCATGGTATAATTTTGATATACACGGCGGCAAACGAGTAACAGGCTCAACGAGGACAAGCGGTCCTCCGCCCATGGACACCACCGGGCCATGCCGAGCCGCGGTTTCGTTGCCATCTAGCTAGGAGGCTCTCGAATGAATGAATTACCTGTTGGAATAGAGCGTGCGCCTGCTCGGCGTTGTTGAACTGATAGCTCTCCAAGTCCTGGCCAGCATTGGCTAACTCCAGCACGATATAGTGCTGGTCAGGCGGCAGTATCGCTGGGTTGTCGTTCTCCGAGCCCTTGCACTCGTCGTAAAGATCCCACAGGTCGAGGAGACGAGTCGGATAGCTTCCGTACACTAGGCGAACCGCTAGGACCTGCAACGAAACACTTATTTACTTTGCGCTTTAGCTATGGAACTGAAGTACCCTAAGAAGCAAGCAGGGCAAATCAGAAGAGCCTCACGGGCGAGCGGAGTAATATGGCTCTTTCAAATAGAGCGGTTTGATGTTATTAATCTGTGGCGACCATTTTGTTTTGGCGGCATCTGACAAATCTGTTTTAACTTATTCAGTCACTGATGCCCAATCAGCAAGGCGAGTTACGCGGTGTGGGCTGTAGTGCTCGTTAGTGCAAACGTTATCCGCATTGCGCTCACTTCACGACAGACGCGGTGGCCCTTCACATCACTCTCCAACGATTGGTGAGACAATTCGAGACGACCGGTTCGGTAAAGAGCCAACTAACACCTTTCCGGCAAAGGAACACCAGATCGGCCGAGAACATCGCCGCTGTACGTGAGATCGTTTAGGAGACTCCGAGGCTGTCGGATTTCTCGCCGTGCACAATAACTCGGCCTTTTGCAGACTTCAACTTGGAGAAGGTTTATTCGAGCTAAAGTAGTAGATAATGAAATGTGACACTTCAAAAAGTATAGTTAAATATTAAGATTATGCTCGTACAATTTTTACAAATAGACAACCTTGTATCGTCAGAAAAGGTGCGAGTTAACCGACAGGAAGAGAGCGCATTTCTACGCGATTATAGTGGTAGGCATTTAGCGTCGCGCGCTCGGTTCGGAGTCGACTTAGTCGCAGCATAAGTCGTCATTTCTTTAAATGGCTATTTCAATTGAATCTTGTGTACTTGTATTGATATGTATTCTGCGAAAAAGCGTAAACTCCGTAATCTATGAGACAACTAAACCCGAAAAACACAAAAACAGTATCCTCCATTTTTTGTATAGGGATAAAAAGGTCCCGTCTTTCTCCTGGTTCACACACTGCCATAAAACACTGAAGCTAAAGAATGAGTTTAACATTGTAAGAACAAAAAATATGGTTGAAAAGATTAGAAGGGTTTTTTAAGAGACCTATTTTTATAAGGAGAGGCGTAAAGTTTGAACAGGCGTAAAATCACCCCGTTGACAACTCTCTCTGTCTTCACTGTCCTCTCTCACTCAAGTTTAAATTAATATACATTTAACCCCCAAGTTTCAACGGCAGCCTTTGACAATTCGATATGTATGTTAGCTACAATTTATACAAATCGGTTCATCTAACCGCGAGATGTTCTAATTCGTTAATCTCCTCAGTAGATCCGAGACTTCCATTCCGGTAATATTTTTCAATAAGCGGAAACAACATTCGCTCAACAAAACAAGTTAAAAGGAAAATCATTAAAATATACTTATGCTTCGACTCGCCCATGAAATCCATACTTTAAATCCATACGAGGAAAAACTTTGTACCGCGTATTTTCAAAATTTCAAAATTTCATTCAAATTCGTCGTTTCCCTACCTACCCAGTAATACATATTACTATACTCTAAACGATATCAAACACGAAAAACTCTCCTGTATCGTTTCCTCCCTCGGTAACATTAACAAAATGGTTTAAGTATGTTATAGCGGACAGCGGAGCAGGCGGGTTTTATCTATGGTAAGAGATCACCGCCGCCCGTGGACAAGCACCGCGCCAGCGCACGTGCTGCCGGTTGTACGGTATAATTCTTTCGCGCCGGTATTCTGTGAGCCCGTGATCTCTTCATTCCGACTAAACGGCGTAAAGAGCCGACAATACACATGGTGGATTACGGTACAGTTGTCCTCGGGACGCACTCTGACCGTCGCCCACCTACCCCAGCATCCACTATAACCAACTAATCTATATAAAAAGAGGTTATCTGTATTCGCTGGCTTAGTGAAATGAATTATGCTCTTCTGAAATGACGCGTGGTCATGTAAAGAACCGATACGAAAGTTGACTCACCGATTATGTAAGGCCGGCGCAGTGGGAAAACGAGTGGTAGCGTATTGCACAATGGACAACAAAAGCGTATTGTCTATTTGGAGTGCTTAACAACTAGACCCAGCAGAAGTAGTTCTGCCTGGTTCACACAAATCGTATCTAAATTATAACTTATGTGCTATTCTGATGTATAAACTATGTATATTATTGTATGGTTTCATTAAAACTAATGTAGTAGTTTTTGTGTGAAACCGTAAAAAACATCCATCCACACGTACAAACTTTCGCGTTTATAATATTAGTAGGATAAACCTTAACTGTTAACGATGTCATTTCAATCATTTGAATGATGAAAGAACGTCACCTTCTAGGAGAGCCGTGCTGAAGCATAGCATATGCTGGCGCACTAATTGGGCCAGCTCGTCCGAAGTGATACCACGGGCTCTCAGAATAGTAAGCGTGAAACGGTATTAGTACTGTGTTTCGCAGAGTGAGTGAGGCGCTTAAGCGGCGTAAAAAGGCCGGCACCACAACCAATGCGCGGACTGTGGCGCGGTTCTCTTACCATATAGGAAAAACACCTGCTCTGTTGTCCGCTATATAATAAACAAGGACAACGGAGCAGACGGGTCTCCTCTATGGTAAAAGATCACCGCCGCCCATGGATCGCGCCATAATCCGCGATATGTTTGCCGGTATTATACGCCGCTTGAGAGGTATAATTTCCCACTCGGCGGAACAGAGTATTGTTTCACGCTGGTATTGTGAGTCCGTGGTATCACTTCGGAAGATCATTAATTATATGTTTAAAAACGTTTCTAGAAATCAAAGGGCACACGGGGTCATACAATGAAGAGGCCCATTCACATCTCGTGATGGATGGCTTGAAATGATAAGGGAAGTGGGCCAGACCAGATCGCCCGTGTTATCATTATTGCACTGTTAACAATCGTGCCTTGTTTGTGCTGATAAGACATTCGTCTGACTCGAACGCTTTGACGATTTGTTTAGGAATGCTAGTGTGCAAACATTTGCATACAACTGTAAAGGCGTTTGTAATAAATGGAGCGACTACTCCAAAGAATAAAAACCCATGGAAATACCTGTGCAATATAAGACAGATGAAAAAATGCAATACCCGTCGGTGAGACATGCTGACGCTTTGATTGGGCCGGCTCGTTGACACCACAGACTTCCAACGTGAATGAGTACTTGTACTGTTTCGCTGAGTGAATTAAGATACGGACCTTGAAACAATACCGCTCATGCGGCGTAATTAGGCGACAACACAGCAAGGGCTGTGTGGCGCGGTGCTCCATGTGCCTCAGAAAAGTAAGACTAGCTTATCAATTTGTTTTAAGACAAATACCTGTGTACACATATATATTCACGCGAGCGAGCGTATTTTTGTTTTGTTTTGGTGCTCATTTATGTTGTCCAACATAACCATCATAAAATAAAGACTACCATTAAAATAGTAAAACGGCAAGTAATTGCTTGTGAGGAAAATTCCGCGCAGCATTCAAGATAAGCGGAACAGTGAATTACTCAACGGTGGGCGACGTTATTTCTTGATTCCGACATGCGAGCACGCCTAATCAGTTCATATTGATTGCAATTATCCGCTAAAATCACGTCCACTGTATATTCCATGATACTTGGAAACA
This sequence comes from Delias oraia, assembly GCA_018230265.1. Classification (NCBI taxonomy): domain Eukaryota; kingdom Metazoa; phylum Arthropoda; class Insecta; order Lepidoptera; family Pieridae; genus Delias; species Delias oraia. Next base: position 11,088 of record DWCF01004777.1, on the reverse strand, counting down.
TGTCACTAACGTCTGATATTTAAATTTATTAATTAAGAAAACATCAGAGAGCGTTCAAACATTTTTGATACTCCCTCTTCCCCAAATACCCAAAAGTTACAATATTTTACAAAGTAATGAAAAGTCTTTAATGTCGTTTCGTAAACAATATATTCGCACACGCAGCCTGTGATACCAAGAAGCCTAATTCGTCTAATAAATAGTATTAATAAAAAGCCGGCAACACAACCAAAGCGGGGAATGTGGCGCGGTAGGTGATGAGCAGTAGTATCAATTAAGGACACCCACCTGCTTGTCATATGATAAGCTTATGGTCAACGGTGTATGGCCTTGATAGTAAAATCCGCGCCGCTTACGCGCTTTGGTTGTATAAAAAAACTCAGATAATAAAGATCTATGTGTCACCTTTCACTTTCCATACTTCTTTAATAAATTTTCACATTTCACTATGATGATTCAATCAATTGGTGAATCAGGATATATTATAATCATTGTACACTTTACTGATAAGTCCCAATACATGTGAAACCTTTTTTTGAAATGATTGATAGTGACATAAGGTTATATATTTATTTAGGATATGAGTGTCTTTCAAAATCTATATTTAACCTACCCCAGCCCTTGCAGAGCCGCGGGTTCGTTGCCGGCCTCGTATCGAATTTTATCTCTTTTTTTGAAGTCTCCCCGAGTCGTATTAGTTTGGAAATACCGATGTATTCATAGTGGTGGTTTACGGCGTTTGTGGAACGACAAACTTCGAGGTGATACGGATGAAGTTTGGTATTCTGACTCAATAATGCTCGATGATGAAATTCAGCTGCAGCTATTAATGCGAACAGCTCCTAAGAAATTTCCTCGATAGAAATGCTGATCGGAAAGAATCTCCTCACGTTAGAAAACAGCGACTACGCCGTCCATGCGAGTGCGTAATACAAGCACGTGTACATATTCTATAATATCAGCAGATGTCTGTCGGCGAGGTACTTCAATCGCTATCAATGCCATTTACACAAGGTTTTATACGCATAAATTATTTAGTTGCGTTGGAATTTTTCATTTCCTCATATTTCTTTGTTTTGTACTTTGTAGTTTACACGATAAGAGAACTAATTAACAAAACAATTATCAAATACATGTCTAATAATATAATTAGTAATAACAACATCAAAAAATACTATATTTTTTGGCTCTGTAAGATGGTAGCTCTCCAATCAATGCATGACGTTTTAAAACCACAACACTGTATACAACATATTCAAACTAACTCTTTACTGTCGTCAAGGGTCCTGTACTAATTAATATAACCACCAGTGCCAAAAAAAATTGATCATAATATGTAAAACAACATTTTTCTTACTGAAACAATTGCTTTCATTGAATAAAATGATTAAAAGCTCAGTATACAGTGGGTTGCCAAATTAATAGGGACAGTCACATTTTTTAAATATTTTTTCCTGGTGGTCCTGGAATGCATTTTTATGTTTCCAGCACTACTACAAATCAGCTTGAAAGTAAATTTCAAGTGTTATGGGATTTGTTTATTTTGAAAAAATATTTTATGATCAGGAGAGTCTTCACACTGTAAAAGAATAGATATAAATTAGATAATTGTTTTTAAATGTTATTTTGTGATTTAGTGACATAATTATGGACTGCAAGTATTACTTCATTGTTATTAAATTTAAAGTATAAAGGGCCTGATTTTAGAATGAAAATAATTTATTGTTTATTTTTACAGCTTTCACTATGGGTAGATTTATCTCCATGAAAAGGTCTGAGGTTAAAACCCTTTTGCACACAAGTCATTCCCAGAGGAAGATAGCAGAACTGCTGGTGTTTCTAGTCTGTAGTAAATGAAATAAAAATAAATCTGGATCAAGATAATCCTCTTTCGCCTAAAAGAAAAGGCAAATGCGAAAGAAAGGGGAAAAAAAGGATTACAACCACGCTCCGATAGTCCACACCCAAAACATGAAGAAAAGCGTTGCATTGTTAGCGCAGATGGTACAAGAATATAGAATGCAAGGTTTTAAGAGAACTGTACAGTGACGGTTAGTAGAGGAAGGCCTGACCGGTCATCGTCCAGCTAAGGACCGCGACTGACGAGCCGATGAAGAAGAAGCGACTTGCTTGGGCTCGTGAACAGCGTTTGAGGAGTGTTCAAGATCAGAGCAAGGTCAGTAATAATGCTAATTTATATTTTATATTAATGTTATGACATATTATTTAAAAACATTTTCATAAAAGTTATAAATATTTTTTTCAGGTGTGTTTCTCAGACGAATCAACATTTGAGATTCTAGCCGATAAAAGCAATTTTGTCGGCGGCGCCCAGGCGAGAAGGCTCTGACTGCATTATGGAACGTGTTAAACACCCTGTTAAAATTATGATATGGTAGGTTGGGCGTCTCTACATTTTTCAGGGAACCATGAGACAGGACCAATACAGGCAACTCCGGGAATGGTTCCCAGAGGGGAAGGAATTCATGTTTATGCATGACGCGGAACCATGCCATAAAGCAAGGAGAATAAAGGGGAGTGCCAAATAGTGCATAAAAAGCATGTCAAGGTAGATCGGAGCCCTCATTTGGGCTAAAGGAAATGTGACAAAATAATACCTGCTAATATTTTTTAATTACCTAAACATTATTATTTTTTTGTTTCAACTACTTGTACTAATATAATGTAATTATAACCCAAAACAACGTTTTTATTTTATTATGGACCAATAAAATGTAAAAACCAATATTTTGGGACTGTCTATATGAATTTGCTACATTAAATATTATAATTAGGAACATGAAAAGAAAAATCCTAATAAGTATTGCAAAGAGAAGTACACACTTTAGTATTGCAGCAAGAAATTATCAAATCAGTGCAGTATACACTTATTGAAACACAAATGTTTACTATACTCAATTTTATAACAATTCAAAAATATCTCTTAGAATATCGTAAAACTATAGCTGTCATACTAGTGCATGAACTTATTAAAACTAGTGTAGCATAAGTCTTAAGAAATAGAACTTAAAAGTTATTCTGAATCGTCAATTAAGTTTCGAGTCTACACTTGTTCCAACCAAACACCTCTCCTAATAAAGAACATACTAATTAAAAACAATTCATTAATTTCCTTACAACAGTCCCTATTTATAAAATTCCAATATATCAGTACCCATGCTTCCTTACATTCCTCCAAACTCATTATAATGCAAATATAGGCGTAAGCGAATTAGATAAGCAAGACTGACCTTGTTATAAACATCCGTTGCATTCCCTACACAATGTAAATCCAGAGTCTCTGCTGTCTTCCCCTCATCAAAATGTCTTTCTATATCAGATATTGGAGTGCTAAGAGCACTCAATTCCCTGTAACACATATATTGTTTCAATAAGAGCTCTTTAAACTCAAACACAATATAGTTTATTGAGTGATCATTGTAATAATAACAGTATTACATTTTAAAACTATTGATAATAAACAGTCTATATCAAAAAGTAATACATAATAGAAAAATTTTGATTTCATATAAATCTTGACCAATAAAAGGATAGATTTAAACAAAAAAGATATTTTAAAGAGGCAGGCTATGTAATAAAACAACAACTTTGATCAATATAAATAAAATTTCCATCAAAATATAACAATTATGAATAATTATTTGTCATGATAAATTTGAATGTTTAGTTTATAAAACATTATACTGTTGAACTAATGTCGCAGGTATGTAAAAATTTTAAAGTTAATCATTTTATAAACCCTTACATGTGTATAGCCTAAACAAATATTTGCATTAAATAATTTGAAAATCCTAATTACTGTATTGATGTTGAGAGAGTGCTAACACAGTAAAACATTCTATACATACAAATCTATATTGCTTAAAGTTAATTAATACTTCAATATAAAATAACTCCTTCACTGATATAAAAATGTTACATTAATTAAAAAATTACGGTGGTTAATATAGTTTACTTTATCTCATTATTACCCTAAGCTAAATAGTATAATATCAAATGCAAATTCAAACTATTCTAATAATTTATAAAGAGGGAAAAATTTATGAACTGAAGTGTTACTTACATAGCAATCACAATTTCAGAGATAATCTGGTGGTACTCCTTCTGTTTCTCGCCATTGACAAGCAGCTCTCCGGCCACCGGTATTACTTTCAGCACTCGAGCACGTCCGTCTTTTGCCCTCCAAAGGAATACTTCACCATAGACACCTTCACCAATTTTATGGCAATTCTTCAGGGATCTGATCCAATAAAATCAATTGGGAATTATTACACTATATTTATAATTATATATATTACTATTCAAGGTTCTACGAGATGAGATTTAAAAAATTAAATAATTAATTATCACTAACATTACTTTTCCCAATTATGGAGTTGATAACATATAGTTATAGTGCTTCATATAAATAACATTAAAGTTGCTTAGCTATAATATGTTATAAAATTTATTCAATTTAAAAATCTATTACCTATACATTAAAAAATTTTAATTTTCACAAACAAAATAAATAATTTTTTTTCTGTGAGTATGACCTAACATAAATGTTTTAAACCTGAAAGTTTTGATGGGCTCCAAGAAGTTAAGCAAAATGGTGTTACACCATCATAAAAGTTCTAAGGGGTAATCAAAATATCAGTGTATTTATATTGTATTTATATACGAGCTTCACAAAGAACAATCAAAACCACATTCTTAGCAAATGTGTTAAAAAACCATTATGCTACTTATTATGGTCAATTAAAGAATAGAACACATTTTTTATAACGAATATTTCATCATATTACTACACTACTTTCGTTTAAAAACACTTCGAAGTTGTTTATTTAGTATTTTTTGTAAGGGGGTTAATTTAAAAGTACATGTTTTGCAGGCAAATCATATAAATTTGAGGTTAACTCTGAATATGCTATCTTTAAAATTACCATTCATCTCATAAATTGCTCATATAAACATTCAGTACAAACATTTAAAATGCACGCGGTATTTATTCATAAGAAGTCGTAGGATGCCACCATTTTGTTATTTACATGACCTACAAAGCATTGTTTGTTTAATCATGTGGTATTTAATGCATTATAAAAATGAACTCGATGGCTAAACACATATAATAACTTACGCATCTGGATAGCATTCATCAAAGGGCAATGCATCTGTTTGATTGCAGCGACGCAAAACGTAATCACGCGCTGTGCTCGAACGATTCGTATCATGAAATTTCTCTAATACTCTGCCGTCGACCTCTGGGTCACCGAGCGATAGCTTTGATAAGTTAACAACCGTATCATCACAATCCTCGGCCAAAAATCCTGTAAAAATGAGGCATTCCGAGTGATTGCACTATGATTCATGACAAGGAAGCAAATGACAACTTTCCCCATGAGTAATGATTACGTAGATGTTAAACTCGAAGACAAGCGCACAAAGATGGCCCGATTATTATGATATTTCACAACTAACCTGTGTATTGCAGGGAAAAATGCATGCACTTGGCTTTAGACACTTTTTATGTAACAAAGGTGCAGAACCAAGCTATTATCCCGTTAGGGATATTGTAGTTTAGTCAAATAGTCCACTGTTAAAACTTGCACAAAATGTCTTTGTATTTTAAACTACTCAAGTCACCAACAATGTAGTCTTAAACTTTTTTAAAATAATAAAAATAAAAATTTAAACACTGAAAACAACTGCGTAGCCTCCGGTGATATTATATACGTTCACGTATCAAATACGGAAACGTATATGATAGAAAAGAGAAATGACTGAGATCCGAATAATGTCTAGTGTGGCCAGCAGCAGGCAGTGAATACATTAAATGTTGCCAAAATTATTGGAACAATGATTACCATTATAACATTATTTTTGAACATTTTAATAACTGATTAAAAGAATGTATGCCAACTGTAAAAGAAACATCATTTTATTATTTCTATGAATATCTCATAGAATATATAATAATATAATATAATAATAAATCATTGTACCATGTTAATAGGAACGTAAAATATGTTTGCCACGAATTATGAGAATATTTTGTTAATAGCAACACTATCCTTTATTGCCTTGACAGATAGCTAAAGGCCTTATAGCCTTGCCACAATAACTTTTAAAAAATTGCCATGACAACATAACGACAAAAACATACTATTTCATTGGTTTATTCGATTTCGACGCGTAAAATTTTAAATCTTAAACAAATATTGATAATTCCATTAATTATTATAGCAAGAACGAAATCTTCTTCACTTACCTTGTAACTCTTCTAATACTGTTGAAGAACATAATACACTAGAATTGGAATCATTATAATCCTGAAACGAAATGGTTTTTTGTTAATATATCCTTAGTTCACAAGTATAATAAAAACAAATCTTCAAAATATTCATACTCTTAGTCTGATTGTTGATCGAATAGGCTTAGATACAAGAGTACTTCTGCGCGTTGTATAAGATTCATTGTGAAGTGAAGCTACAAAATAACAAAAATAATTATTAAATTACTTTATAATCTGGGTATTATAATAAATTGGTAGATATTAAAATGATTGTTAGACCTGACATTACACTGCAACTTTGGCTATTGGTGTCAAATTGATTTGACTATCAATGTTTTTGAAAATGGGTTCAGAAAATAGGTTTTATTACAATAATAAAAAACTTACTACTTAAATCCTGCATTTCCATTGTTGCCATAACACTTTCTCTATATTTTCTACCCTTATTTTCTAAGGGCTCTACATCAAGAATAGAAACATCCAAACCATCAACCATTGTTGTCATTCTTCGGTAGATGCTTAGAGAACGCTCCCATCGTTTCCCAGGTTGTAATTTTATGGGATTTTGTATTTCACTCATATTTAAAGCACAATTATCATAATTTTGTGATGGTCTTGCACTATATTGTGTCTTTCTTGAAAATCTTGTTTCTGGTCTGTGTCTTTGCCTAGAAGCAATGTTTGATGCAGTTGAGTATTCTTGTATACTTTTAGATTGCCTGGTTGTTCTTCTATTCTCATTTACTTTATTGTTAGTTTTATTTATAACATCACTGCACAAACTTCTAGAATCATAGTTCAATGTTATGTCAGAATTATGTGGACTTATGCATTCTTTGCTGAGTTTACCTTTACTGGACTTATTTGCAATAGATATCGGTACTAAATTGTTATCAATAATAAACTGTGTTTCTTCTTTATTTCTCATTTTTGGAGAATTGATATCAAAACATGTTGTATTTACTTCTATTTCTGAATTAATTTCTTGATATTTTACTGGTGTTAGTGTATAGTGAATGCATGATAGGTCTGTGCCACTGTCTTCACACATCTGACTTATTTCCAGGTTTCTATCATCAGTGTATCGTTTTTCTAAACATGGAGACTTTTCCATACTGTTCGAATTGTTTAATGTAGTGAGATCTGCTTGATTAACATCATTTAAATTATTTTCTATTGTGTTATTATGCTTATTTACCATTACTTTAATATTAAAACAAGATTTTTCTAAGTCTTCATTATTAATAGCAGTGTCATTCAATTCTAAAATACTATTTGAAGTTTTTGAACTATCTAAATTAAATATAAATGAATAGTTTGATAGGAATTCATTTCCTCTTTTGGTTGTTACAAAGCTGAGTGGTTCAATGATTGATTCTTGATTACTCTCTCTACCAGAACTATTTACTGAATCTGAATTGGACTCAAAACTTTTAAAGTATTTTGTTTTATTGCTTTCATCACTTTCATCAGATCTAGAATTGCATTGCTGCATAGTATACTTTTCAAAAATAGATTGACCCAGTTTCTTAATTCTAACTGACTGTGTTAGAATTGACTTCATACTACCTGCTCTGGAGTCATCATCACTACAAGTGTCATACAAAGAAAATGATTCTACAATGTTTGAATCATCCGATTTTGTCTGACTTGATACATGCTCTTGCTTATTATTTTGGGGCACGCAAATTTCATCTTCATACTCACTTTTTACTGATATCACAGAAACATCCTCTTCTGATTGATATCCTTTGTATTTATTTAATAATTCTTCTATACTATTATGAACTTTTGAGAAACCTAAAAACTTTGTACTCTCTGATGTCTGAAAAATTACACTTTTTTCATGCTCTGCACTACTATCATCTTCCAAAACTTTATTATGTTCTTCAATTGGTAAAATACTGTTTGATATTTCATTATTACATTTTTCTGGTTTTTCTTTATTGACAACAGAATGGTCATCTTTCTGTTTTTGGTGTTGCATAGTTTGTGAAATATTAGTTCTTTCACTAACTTCATTATAACCAATACTTTGATCTATTGTTAATTCATTGGGAACATCATGCAAACTATGTCTTATAGCAAAATCATTACTTACTTTATTATTAATTTCCAATAAAGAAGTATGGATAATAGGGGAATATTTATAAATGGATTGCCCTCTATACTTATCATTAAATGGAGTACTGCATAAAGGAGAATTAACATTAGTAGAAACTTTAGATTGAGGTGTTCTAGGTGTTACTGAATTATATTTATCTTTTAAATTAAATATGTAAGATATGTTATTTTGAATATCATCAATTGAATCATATAATTTTACAGGATCTTTGCATTCTTCTAATAATAAATTGTGTGTAATTATATCAGTCTCATTTGCAGCACAGTTTCCTTTGACACAATTTTCTTTGTCAGATCCTAAAAATGAAGTTTATATATAATAAATATGAAAAATAAAAGTATTGTAAGTAAAATAGTACCTGAACTATCTGAACTGGTGTAATTATATCTTCTTATGAAGCCTTTTGTCTTGGTTTTATGTTTTTTTCTATACCTAAAAATTTTAATAATTGTTAGCTATAATTCAAACTTGACAGACTAGATTTTTTTTTAGTTTACAATCAACTCAATCGTATTTTTTAATTATAAATAACTAGAAAAAACTAAAGTCCAATGAGAAAAAGTTAATACTTTTGAATTTTATATAAATATTATATTTCTTACCTATTTTGGGAAACATGTAGAATTGGTGAATTATTAACAGGAGAAGAGTTCAAGATCTTATCAAACAGATCTTCAGCTTTATTAACCCGCATAGATTTATCTGGCGTCAAAAGAGTAGTTTTAGATATTGACGCCAAGCCAGGTTCCTTAAGTCTCTTCACAAATTTTTTTTTGCGAATTTTGTTTGAAGTAGAACGCTGATTTGAAACACCAAAACAAGGTCGATCACGTTTAATATCTTTAATATTTTCAATGTAAAATGCTTCAAATTTTGTTGTTTTATCGTCTACATTTTGAATTATAGCCAGCGGGTTCAACCCACCCGTTGTTTTAGGTTTGTAAGTGCGTCTCATTTTTTTAACATCCAAATAAAATAGAAACGAAATCACATTACTATAGCATAAATTAAATAATATGTAATCATAACAACACAATATTTGAGAATTCAAATTTAAATATAAATTGTTTTTAAACTGTTAAGATTGTTTTTGGAATGACTACTCGCTGTGTGACCATACAGTTACTTCTTCTAAATGAATGTTAAGTTTTATTGACAACTGAGTTAAGATATCATAGATAAAAAAGAAAATGTAAGCTATTATCAGAATCGATATTATTGATATAATTCAGATAACTATTCCCATATTATGTATTCTAATATTTTAAATTATTATTGAAGCTTTCATTTTTTATTTTCTTTATAGACCAGAAGGGTATCCAATTTAAAACACAGAAACAACGATTTAACATATACGCGATGTATTGCTTTAACATTTAGAATACCTATGGGCTATGTACGATCTCGATGTCCGATGGCTTGAGCCAAACTGAACCTACGTAGCGGTGTGATTTTTTAAATAGTTCATCATATCACGATCCGGCGAGTCATTATTTCTCATCGTGGTTGAATTTGAATTTATAACTTGGATGTTTGTTTTTGGGTTTTGGCATTTGGTTTGGTACTTTGGCGGTTGGATCGGGTTAGTTCGCGATGGGCGAAGCGGCAGTCCAGTCAATCAGGAACTACACTTCACATTCATTTTGTCTTCACTTCACTTCACTTGGTGGGTCGCAAGCAACTGAAGGGCGGAGGCGTAGGCAAATCGATGCGGCGTAACGGTTGCAGCTGCTACGACGCTTAGAGTTGGTGGATGATTTTGGCGCTACACCATGTAACGGTTTGTAGTGACGCACGGGCGTACGAGCGGGATAAGTGGGAGCGTGTTCTCACTCGGCAGGTGCAATGACTGAGCCTGCTTTTTTTGGAAGGGCTATTTGCTGCCGGCTATAGTATCCTACCATCTGAGTTTATGAGCTTGTGATGACTTCGTTTTTCTCATATAGGCGGTGTGCCGCCTACGAGCATTAAGCCAAGCGGCAAAGAGCCAGGCAACGTAATATGTTGTTTTCTTCTAACACTAGTTTATTATTTTATGATATAACTTGCAAGATAAAAAAAAGTTTCAGTTTTTGACTCCTGTGACTTATATTAAATAGATTATAGAGTATTGCTAAAATCCTTGAAAAACAATGTTTCGTTTTTAACGAAATTATTCAGTAAAATAGGTCTTGAAATAAATAGACGTTAAACAACTAATCTGAACCTAACTTAATTTCTTAAGTGTATCGGTTTATTTAATTACTACCTAAATATTGTCGTATGACTTTTTTTATGGAAATGGTAGCAAACGAGCAGGAGGCTCATCCTTCTGTCAAACGGTCATCCACCCGTAGACACCCCTTGCATATCCACGTGTGCGTTGCCGGCCTTTATGGAATATGTACGCTTTGTACTTGAAGATTCTCAAGTCGTACGCCTGACGAAAAAATGTGTTTTATGCTATTCCTCATTAACCGAATGACACAACTACGTAGTTCAAAATATTTGAAACATATCTACTTCTTTATATATAAAAACTAGCTGACCCGGCGAACTTTGTTCCGCCTTAAAGGCAATAAAACAGCAGTTTTTTTAACTGGACAAAATATAAAAAAAATAAATACCTACATTAATCATTCATAATTATTTCTGTATTTTAGTACATAGGTTGCTCTTCATTTAAGTA
>DWCF01004776.1:0-15606 GCA_018230265.1 Delias oraia | reverse complement strand
CGCGGGCAACCGCTGGATCCACATCGCTCAAGATCGCAGCGGGTGAGCGTCTTTGGGGGAGGCCTATGTCCAGCAGTGGATTTAGATGGGCTGATGATGAAATATCACTCACTCGATAAGAAAAAAAAACTCCGAGTATAAAATTTATACATCTCATTTAATAATACTTATTTCATATTTTATTATGTTTGTTGTAATGGATTCCAGTTGCAATTCTGTTTTTTTTTAGCAACATTGCCAAGATAACTAATAGACTTAAGTTTTATTATTCAATTCGACGTAAAGTTAAATGAAATATGTATGTACGATATTGGGTTAAAATTTCTTGTAAAAGTAAGTCTGTACACTTAATATAAGTTAATAATATTAGACAACACCAGTGTTTGTGCTAACAGTAGGTGGCGTCGGCTGAGTGAACATGAACGAGGTGGCATTGGCTAGAAATTGTTTCTTCACGAAGTCGGTAGTGGCTGATTTCAGATTTTCCTTGGCTCCAAATTTACATTTCACATAACCATACAGGTTCGCGCCAGTAAGAGTCAACGCAATCATGACCAGAAGCTGGAAACAAATTGTGCAACTGATAATCCATACGATGAAGCAAAGATCCTTCAGTATATACAATGCACATTTCTTCCTTTTTCCTTATAAAGATTAATTATTCTTTCCTCATAGGTACTGTTTTTAAGAATTTCAAAAGTATTATCAATTGTGTTATTGCTTCACAACAATAAACATGTACAGCATATTTCAGTAGCCTATCATAATATGATGGGTGACCTTTCCCTTACACAATGAATAAAAACTTAGATTCATGCTTATATAGAATAAAGTTTTACCATCCATTTAAAATTCAAGCTCAGGAGACATATGACGAAAAAGCCAGACCAGATGAGAGGACATAAGATGAGTCCCAGCCAGAACAGACGGCTTTCGTTGCTATTCACGCGATTCTGGAAGCACGCCGTGACACTATTAGTTAGAGATAATTTACTACATCTTTAGAAAAGATTTAGTTTATTTTTAGTTTTATATTTTGAGAGCTTCATTGTTTTAAAAGTGTACCATGAAGCGAGACGTATCGGGTTTGAATCCCAGTAATTTATTTGGTCTCTAGAAGGGCTTGACAGTGTTTGGGTATGTTAATACTGTCGCGCCCGTGGGAGAGCCATGCTGCAGCATATGCTGACGCACTACATTGGCCGAGTCGTCTGAAGTGGTACCACGAGCTCACAGAATACTCAGCGTGAAACGGTACTTGTACAGTTAGAGGCCCTTAAAAGTGCTATGACGTAGAAGACCCACCTACTCTGTTGGTCGCTGTAGAATAAAAAAAATAAAAAAAAAAGATAAAGATAAGTAAATGTATAAATTGGAGACCAAATGAGTCTGGTCTTTTTATATTTATTTTAATCAAAATGAATGCTCCACCTGCTTAGACTCAAACACCCAGTGTGATTTGCCATCATCGTCCACATAGTTCCACCATCTCAAACCTACAAGCAGTCGTCCTGAAATTAAAGAATCAATGCATTCACAATCAAGAATTACTTTCATCGAGTACTTTCTCAGTGTAATTTTCTTTTTAATTCAACTTAATATTTCTAGTTGGATTAGACTTACCACTAATGTTTTTGACTGTCCAAAAATCAGCAGAAAGTAATAAGGTAATAAGAACAAAGCTGGCTATGAATGAAACAGGAAACCATGCACAAAGAATATACACCACTATTGCGGAAGACCGAAAGACAAGATGGAAAAACACAATATATGGATGCCTGAAATAAAGAATAAAAATCATTGTTTAACCCGATATTTCATTGTTTATATATAGAAAGGAGAACTTACACAAATTGTTTGTTTGCATTATCTTCTTCACCAAAAGCAAGAGTATCATCATCCAGCAGTGGGACCTGCGGGACACCTGGCTGTAATAGGATATATTGTTTCTACATCAAAAAGCCGTGCAAAGCAAATAAAACTCTCTAGGTTTACTTTAAATTCAATTTTTTTTTAAATTTACATGCCTGGTTTTCACTAGGTATGCTTTAATTAGTGTTAACTTTGCAATGTCGCAATTTGCAAACTGTTAAGAATTTTAAATTTGGTTACTACAACTAACACTTGCAAATTAAGCAGCAATTTTATTATAAATGTATTACTTATTATGTAATGTATTGTACTCTTTATGACTAAATTGGACAAAAAGAGATTACTTACAGTAGCGGGATTCATATTATTATGTAGAATATTTTCTCGTCTGCAAAGTAAAAAAATGATTACATTTTCTTTATTTTATTGAAAGTTTTAGCTTTGAATATTTAATGTATTATTTAAAATTAATATGGTTTATTTACGACCTTTTTGAAAATATTTTGTAATTTGTATTGTCAACTAACACAGAATAGGTAGTTCGTGTTCTTGATTTCAAATATTTTTTTTATTTGATTGACATATAGTACAAGTCTTTCAGAACCTATCGATTTTCTTATTCACGTTTTAAAGTTACTTTGTCTCTTCACGCATGATTCCAAAAATTTTGTGGTAAAATTTTCAGATCAACCGTTTTAAGAAAATATATGATTCGCTTGTAATGGCGCCTAATTGTTGATAATGGCGCCTCAAGGTCGCTACAGAGTAAACTAATACAACATTGCGATATACAGATAGGAAAGAATTTTTATAAATTATGTAGTATTTAAATGTCAATAAATTGTCAATTCTAAATTTTTCTTAAATCTTTTTAATAATAATATTTTTACAGAATGTTCATAGAGCCCGAATTTATAAAATCAGATTTATAAACGATAAAAAGTCTGTCTACATCCAAGTACAAATTAAGCTGTCAAAATTTTGCAGAAAAAGTCACACAACTCACAAGCAAAGCTGCTGTTTACAATTTGTTCGACGTCTTTTGGTAATCTGTTCATCGTTTGTTTTTCACATAATCGTTTCATGTTTTGTACAATGCCTTCCGGCGCCGGAGGTTTCGTTTTACATTTGGATTCGTGATCGTGAAGTTTTGTTGTGACAAAGTGCTTTTTGCGTAATATAATCGCGATGGGTGCTAAGGCTAGTACTGCAAATGGGGGGCAGAGTCCGCGTGCGAGGACATTCTCGACCAGCTCAGGGTCGGACGTAGTTCCAAGCGGCGCAGGCTTTAGTCTGTTGCGAGCCATACCCGGGATCCAAGTGTCAAGTGACAGGCAACGGGCCAGGTCGTTGTCTTCGGTGCCTGATCTACATACTTCCCACGAAGCTATTGCAATACCTCCTAACTCTCAGAGTTACGAAGCTTCTGCAGCTGCCAGCCCAGATACAGATTCTAGTTCCAATGAAGAAGCTGGGCCTGGTCCTGGCACATCGTTGGCTCTTGGAAGAGTCTACGCAGCACACTCCCTACCTTCCCATATTTGGTCTCTCAATGGTGAGTATAAATAGTCTAAATTTAAATGTACCCATGGAACTGTACCTGAAATGTAACTAAAATAGGTCTGTCACCATAAATAACAGAAAAAATCTAAACTTACAACAGTACTAAAAGGAATACTGTTATTGCTTTTGGTACTGGTATAAATTGAAGAAACATGTTAGTGTTCAAAGCCAGCCGTGGCAGTGTCTGCATAAATAAATGGATAAACTAAGGCATGTCTCTTTAGTTATATCTACAATATGCAGAGCATATAATCAAATAGAATAGTAACCACTTTGTGACTGAAATATTTTTTAATGACATATCAAGTCTCAGCTAACATATATGTTATTTGGCCAGCCACTAAAAGGGATGTATTTGTCATTTGTGATTATCTTAGAAGTAATTTAGTGTATAAAGTTGAGTTAGTTTAGTGTATAAAGTTATAGTGTATAATGATTCAATTTGGCTTCGTTACTCTTCAGTACTTTTAAGTTATATGTGAAAGGTTATAGACTAAGAATCAGTGTAAGCCTTAAAATTAGACAGGTGAGGTAAGTCTATCTTTTTGAACAACACCATTTATTATTTATAATTTACATTTATATTTTCGGCTGGTGTATATAATGTGGCGAATGTGCCCTCAGTGTGTTGTTAATTCCACTGAGGCACAGTTGTACTCGACCGTCCCACGACGACGCCGTCGACGCTTCGTAGGCCACAAATCTATAAATGGGATTATTTAGCCACTTTTAACTGGCAAGTGCTAAGAGTCTCGAGTGGATGTTGCGTCAGTAGCTAAGGGCTTCCCGTAATAAAAAGTGGGCGCAGTTCCGTGTGGCGCGCGCTCACAAGCGGGCTGCGGGAGCTCTCAGCTCGGTCTCGGCAGTCGTTCGCGGATCGTCGGCCGCAGCACACGCGCCGCCACATCATGTACCGTCGCCGCTACCGGAGCACACTGGGCCTCGGCTCGTCCTTCTCCTCGACCTTCTCCACGACCCTCTCTTTCAGCTCGCGTTCCTCGGGCTCGGAAGCGGTCCGCTCGAACGCCCGCGCCACCGCCGCCAGACTCAAGTCCAGGCATGCAAGTGCGGGCACTGCGCAAGGTCTGTTGCTGTGTGACTCTGTGTGTTGTGAGGCTCCCGGGGCCTCACCACTTCACTCACTCGCTTTCAACTAAATGTTTACCGATCATTTCGAGCTCCGTATAAATTTATTCTGGACGGCGCCGGTCCGATCGCGCATACTTTTGCCTAAATGAGAGTCTCCAAGGGTAAATTCTCGAGTGGCGACCGCGTACCGGAAAACGTAGAGTGGGACGTTCCGCCACACGGTGGAAAGACGATCTCACGAAGGTCGCGGACAACCGCTGGATCCAGATCGCTCAAGATCGCAACATTCGCACCAACATCACACGGTTTTTGGGGGAGGCCTATGTCCAGCAGTGGACTTGAATAGACTAATAACGATGAAGGGTTAGTTATATTGAGAGAAGCAATTTATTAATATTAGGTATTGATATATTTGTTTCAACTTAATAGACAACAAATAAAACTAAATGTTTTTACGAAACCTCGGTTCTCAAAAAATAAAAATTTCTCTCGAAGGGATGCACGCGTCTTCATAAGTGGTTTCGTTGACTTTGAAATACAACCGCGTCGAATCCGGTCATTCTGTTTAGCAGCTACGAATCCGCAGAACAACACAGAGTCTTGATGATTGAAATGCGTCTAGCGGGTTGCAACTTGCGAGCAGTGGGGTGGGCTACGCGAGCAGCAAAGCAGCGGAAGCGCTCGCCCGCCTGGCTGACTAGCTTGGGCTCGGCTGCCATGTGCTACGCTTCGTTCGCTCATCAGCCGTCACGTAGTGTTGACGAGCATCGCTCGTAGTGGTATGGTCGTATCGTTTCTGCTACGACCACCCTTTTGTCCAGGCCAAGCTGCTCAATGGAACCAGCGCTCTCGAATGTTCCAAAAGGCCAACATTCTGTTTTCTTCTCAAAGTCCAGCCGTTGACCTCAGTGACGCCCGGAGGTGAACGATCGGCGGGCCAAAGACCTGGAGCGAGATGTCCAATTATTCCCAACGTGTAAATGTGTGTCACACTTTTCTTATTAAATGTTTATATTGAATTTCTGCGATTGTTTCCGCGATTTCTTGACAGTTCTATTGTCAGTATCCAGTTAGACACGAGAACGGTGGATTTCATGCGGCGGATGGGCCTGGCAACTTCACTTAACGCATCGCCATTACACTAGACTCTAGAGAGTAATAGAATCGCTTCCAAAATAACCGATTAGCGAGTACTGTTCGCGAGCTCGCCCCACTGACTTGGTCTACATAGGCTTTAAATAGACTGCGCGTGCGTTGCCTGCCCCACGCCCCGCGACCCGCGCCCCGCGGCTAGTTGGCGAGGGTGGCACGCTCCTGCACGTGCTGCAAGTCGCAGAGAGGGCAGCAAGTGGAGGCATACATTGCCAGGCAAGGCGGACCGCGGAGGGAGAGATTGCGGGAGGGTTGCGCGGGCCGAGAAGCGGTTATGTGGCGGAAATGTCATTTGTTTTTTATCTTTTACTTTTTTCATTGCGCCGTCCGAGATCAAATTAAGTATCTACATACCTATTTAAAGACATGTTTTCGCTACGGATTTGTGGAGGGCGGCCAGCTTCTGTACCGACATCCAGGTCTGTGAACCTGGATGTCCCTGCATCGCCAAGGGGGGAGGAAGACTTGATGCGTCGGGCCTCGCAGGCAGCAACAGCCTTACACTCACTCTCCGATAATAGCCAATTAACCACGCTTAGTAATCAGCCACGCTTGAATGCGAAGAACACCGAAAGCGACAGGCTCCTCAAAGTAGCGGCGCCTTCTGAAGGACGCCTTCTCCGCTCCCTTTAAAACGAATCATGGGCATTGTGTAAATAAACAGAACTTAGGGGCGGGGCGGGTTTGTCGTATGAGACGATAGGCCATGCTGATTATTCGGAGCGAGCGCAGCGCCGCCTCGCATACTCATTAACCATAACTCGGTAGAGCCCCGAGCGCCCCGTCAAAGGAGAAGCGGCACCGGAGTAAGTTGGCGACGGCGTAGCGGCAGAGAGACGCGTGAAGACCGACCGGTTCGGCACGTTTTAGGCATAATCTCACTTCATTCTTCTTATTAGCGCAACTGTTTGTTTCTTCTTTGCCTAGTGTTAATAAGCACCGTGAAAACATTTCAGCGTTTCAGTGCTACGCTTGTATTTGCTCTTTTATCGATCGCTGCCCACCAGTTGCATGCCCACCGCCGGGCGCTTAACAAAGCGCTTGCCTCTGAGTGGCGATCTCCGATTATGTCGATGTTTGCCTGGAAAGCAAAGCTCGAAGATGTGTCAAGTCCACTTTATCTTGTCCGCGAGGCACTTGATGGCTAAAATAGAATTTGTGGGCGAAGTAGGCCGAATGCACCAGACGCACAACTGCAACAACAGCCCCATCAATGGCCCAGCAGTCGGTCAAATGTCGCAGCCAAAGTGAGCGGCAGGGGTGATGCGGTTCTGTGTATTTGAGCCCGCTGGGCTCCTATCATTTTGAATTGGTGACGGGCTGCGCGGCTGGGGCAAAGCGGGGCTGCACCGCTAGTGTTGGTGACCAAGCGATGGCAGGCTGCGCGTTCGTTTTCATTTATTTTGTACCGGAGTGAACGGTGGCAATTCGCCAGCGCACGTATTTCTCCATAAATAATATGCTCTCTCTTGTGAACTAAACTAACAGTGGAAAGGAAAAGTATAAAATATGCCCCTTGGCAAATCCCCAAATTGCGTTCCATGTGAACTTGCTATGCGCGTCCGCGCTTCCTCGTTGCGCGTTGATTTCGAACAAATAGACGTCCTCTGAAGGACTAGTCAGCCCTCGCCCCGACTCTGGCCGCCACTCACATGCACTGCGTGGTCGAGTGCCATGGTGCATGTTATCTTTCGATAGCTAATATATACTTCCTTAACACATTGTTTCTTTTGTTGCAGGTAAGTAGTGTTTGTTCTTTCGTCCAAGGAGGCTTGCATAAAGGGGGCTTTACGCGCTACGCCGTAGGCCATAAACTGACTGCGGAGCGGGCTACAAGGTATCCGTAATAGTGCGTCGGTCTTTCTAAGAAGCCTTTTTACACGACCATTATAAGATTCTGTAGTACGTACCCTTCCGGCGGGCTCAAAAATGCCGAGACCCGACCTCTGTCCAGGTTTGCAAAGCGAGTCGCGAGCTCTAACTGAAACTTTTCGGAATTCAGGATCTGAGCAGTTGTTGGCCAGAGCGTTGAGCAAAATAGATCTTACAATCCATTCTATTTAGTGCATTTTATATTTAATAGTAAGATGAGAGAGAAGTGTTACTAAGGAACAGAAGATAAAGCTTACGGTATGGAGTCTGGCTCTGTAGTCGCGCTGAATGTGCTTTCCGTGTGACGATTTTTTAAGTTATCTCAGGATGTAGCCTTATCATGCCCCAGCCACGTCGCAGATAGAACTTGCTTTGGCGTTCTGTTTGTTTCGAAGGAATTGCGACGCGTTCATCCACCACTTCCCATTTCGCCTTCTTTCACTGTTCCACACGAATAATCTGATGAGCTTTGTTTCCGCGAGGACGTTCAGTTGTCGCGTATTGAAGTATTCCTCTCCACGGGACGTCGGTAGCCTTGATTGCTTCTGTGCTTCAATAGATCGCGACGACCTTCGCGACGACCTTCGACGTTTCGAAGTCGGTTAAATAAAAAACGAGTAATTTGCCGCAACCGGTGCGCCCTACACCTTCTACTCCGTTTTCATTTCGTTTGCAGCAACGGTCGCATCCATGGGCTTGTATTAATGGTACCAAGCATTAAAGCGATAAGGAGAAATGCTCACGAGAGAGAGCGCCTGCCGCACGGTCCGAGCAATTCGCCCTCGCCTTGCTCGCCGTTACGGAGGGTAGGCGCTGATGGCAATTAATTAGAGAGCCTCGTGGCCGAGTAAACCATCATGATGAGGGGTACCGAGTTCGACTCCCGAGCTGAATTGTGTCTATAAATAATATTTGGGCTTAGGCAAAAGGTCTCCACAGGCCGTGGAAGACGCACGCTGCACTTAAGCTGACGCACCGCTTGGCTACACTCGTCCGGTGTGATGCTAAGTCAAGAAGTCCTTGTGTGCTGTGTAAGGATAGCGGAGCCGCGACGCAATCGAAGCTCGGGTGAAGCGCGCCCGTCTATGGGCGGCAGCAATCTCTTGCCACACTTTGCCTGATTAGAAAGGAGATCCATAGTAATATTTATTGTAGAGCTTTGAAGGCAACGAACGCTGCGACTGCGCTGGCCATTTGTTTATTCTGCAGATTTGTGTTATCCGCGTTGCATTGGCCTAATGGAATCGCATATAATTACGTATGTGGTAGTACTGCTGACTACGTAACAGAGCCACAGATACAAAGGGCTCGGCTCGTGCACCCGCCGCCCGCCGCCCGCCGCCCGCCGTGAGCCCGGCACACGTACGAGTGATTGGCCGCGGCTCGGCACTCGGCACTCGCCACTCGCCAGTACTCAGTAGTAGCGCCCTCCGAGTTGCGGCGAACGGACGTGTCATGGGGCGTGCGCTGTGCCAGTGATCAGCTGTTTTGTTTTTATCTCGTTCATCAGTGTTGAAATGGGGCAAGCGTTCGGCACCAACAGCGGCGAACGCCAATGCGCGAGGAAGCCATTCGGTGCGTAAAGTGATATTGTCGGAGCATTGGCCGTAGTGGCATCGAGCGGACCGCTGCACCGGCTCGTGCGGGGCCGCCTTCGGCTTTCGCTGGCTGACTGACGTTGCTGTCATATTCGCTTCGACCAAAGCATTTTGCACACTCGACACGTTCCATTTTGTTAGGCATTCCACAAGCAAGAGGCACACTTCCGTGGAGCTGCACCCAGCCACGTTTCGCCTTTTCATGTGAATAGCGAAAAGACAACGAACCTGCTGCACCCGCAAGGGCCTTGTTGCGCAAACGCTTGCGAATTTATTTCAATTTATGCGGATTGAGTTCATTTCCTTCATACTATATATTTAATTCGATAGCACTGTGACCTATGACGCACTCGTTCGACAACGATAAACGAGCAGTGGGTACTTACTTTAGCTTAGCAGGGGCCCGCTTTTATAGCTTTTAATTTATTTTAAAAGGTATTTGCTCGCGGCAGTTAGGTTTTGTAGCCGTGGATGTGTACATCTGTGCTGGCGCTGGCCACTCGTCCACGCGGAGAATATCTGAAGCTGGCGCACGAGCGTGGAGCGGTAGCACGAAGGCGCCAGCCTTGTCTTGTCGGCTCGGCTCGCTCGCAGCATTGTCGGTAACAACACTTCGCACGCGGCACCACCGCATGCGACGCGCGTTGCCGACCGAGTCACGCAGTCAGACCGAGGCAGAGCGATGGCTGTAAATGCGCTTCGTGATACATTCAGCGGCACGTTGTTAGCCGTTGCCATTTGTATGTTTTTGCAATGCGCCGCGCTTACTCTCTCTCACGAAGCGGGAGCGCAGAGGAGACCATGCTGTCAGCTGCAACTTGCGAGCACCGCGTGGTAACTGGACATGTCGAGGTGGGTGCGCCACGCGGCGCACTCACTCGGCGCACTCCAAGGCGAAAGTTGACTTGATCAGAGTCTGGTGAAGCATTCTGTGAATTCTAATATTACTAGGACGTGCTACAAATGGATATCAAGGGAAAGATCGAATTGAGGGGTCTCAGCAATGTACGAATGAGATCTGCAAAACATATTTTGTAGAGCGAGCGCCACTGAGCACCGACTAGAGCCGCCTCGGCCGGCCAAGTAGCCGCTGCTCCGGCCACGCATTCGAGTACTGAGTAACTCACCTCCCGGGACTCCTCCGAAGTAAACATTTCTCAATAAATGGCACCCGTCCATGTGGCGAGGACTTGATTCTGTCCATTTTGAATTTGCGATTGAAAAGCTGTAAACAAACACAAGTAGGTATGATCGTGTGAGGCCGCCACCGATTGCGAGACGGCGAGACAAGCGAAGGAATGTTCAAGAAGTCATTTAATCTCCGCAGCGAAAGTTGTTTGCGAGGCTAACGTACTCGTCCCTGCGCAGAAGCAAGCGGTCGCACTGCCGCCTGCAGAGGCCTCCGTTGGCCCTCCACGCCACTCGCGCTACCTGCACGCTACATTAATTTCGCTTAAAATGCGCAGGTTTTGGAAGTTCTTATCGAAACAAATAAATTAACCTATAATACGTACGTGTACGTCGGGTTCACGCCGACGCAAGTAACGAGCGAGGCTCGTCAGCGGCTCTTGCCCACACTCCACAGGCTGACAAGTGGCAGTCGGATCGGGGCACCTGTCTGTCGGTGAGAGAGAACCCGCCAAGCCGAGAGCGGCTTCTCTTCTTCTTGTTGATCATAACAAGCAATCGAGCGGAACCGCCGAAGCGACAGCACATGTGCTTGTGTCCCACTGCCGCTCTGACGCTGCCCTTTGCGCCGGCTCCTGTCTTTGGTTCCTTAATTCAGACAGTGACAAAGACGAGAGTACATGTGGATTTCTTGACCTTTTTCCGAAACGAGTCCTCTGCCACTCGCCGGCTCTTGCTCGATCAATTAATTCCCAATGGCAATAATCGATATTGCCAAATAGCTAAGAACTAAGAAGGTACGTTCCGCCACCCGTAGAACTCGAACAACTCGAACAAATATGACAGCAACGCGTGAAGGTCTCAGGAGGCTTAAGCGCTAACTGAAGGCTGCATAAGCTGGCCATGTGTGACTCCTTTAAGTAATTGTGTTATCATTACAGTTTCAGGTATGTACCTAATCACGTTTCCTCTTGAAAAGCGCCCGGTGAGTGAAAATAATATTACGTTTTAATATTTGTAATCGATCGTCGACCCGTGCTGGATGTTGTTTTTAAACCTTATCGCCGTCGCGTCGCCCGAATCAGCTCAGTGCCAAATGCGTGTTATCGCTACGATGCTGCGCTGCTTTGCGGCTCCTACTTCCTCCACCGTCTGCCGTCACTAGGTCACTGCATTTAAAAATGTCCTTCGAAGCGCCTTTAAGTCTTTTACGCACAGGCAGGTAGTGACGACAGATAGAGCAGGAGGCCCGGCTCGGCAGTCGCGGAGGCGTAGGCACTGGCACCCGCGCATGGGCCGCGAGGCTCTTGTGTAATCTAATCGGCCCGCGGCGACGCGAAAACAACTCCGTCCCGGAATGGCCAGCGCTGTCTATTCGTGCCTTTATAGCGGCCCGCACCGTTGCTTGCATTTTGCAGCGTCTCAAAGTTGGGTCTGCGTTTCCACTCACTAATCCTTGGAGTCACCGTTCAATCGCATCATCGCCAACGAGGCGGCGCGCGGCGCCACTGGGCTATTCGGTTACGGCTTTCACAATGTACCTCCTCGTATTTGCTGCCCTTGCTTTCTGACGTGGCTGATTCACCATCAATTGTGATCACAAAGGGTTATTGTAATGAAAAACAGGCACTGAACAAGAAGCATAACTGGTTGAATTGCGAATGCGTTCCCGCACCGTTTATTGTCCTGGCTGGAGAAGGAGCTGCGCCACAGCAAAGTGTATTCCATTCCATTGACATTGGTCGCTAAGGTGAAAGCGGGCAGAGACATTGTTGCATTGACTTGGCGGGCCTCCGGGCGAGCTCAACGACGAATGAAAGAGAAGTCGTTCAAATTGGAACCCTAATGATTAGCCAACTCCAAACTTCTTATGAGGAAGGAGAATTTTAAATGTCTGACGACACTTCTGGCGAGGACGCGAAGCATCAGCACAATTTATGTCTACCGTAATTTTCATACTTTGCGGGCAGGTGGTTACTTCCAACCGCTGCTTGGCTTCTTAATGCTTTTCTCTAACTCAACAGTAAATTATCGAATGAAACACCCATCGGAGTTGTGCTCCAGCTTTTTCATAGGGAACTGCCCTACGAAAAAGGTCGCGGAACTACAACAGCCATCAATTGCGTCGCGTCGCAAACACGAATATAGATATTATTTACTATATTTATTGAACAAACCATCTCCTTGCGATTTTGAGAAAGCGAGGACAAATGTGACTTAGAAGAACAAAGAAGTATAGAAAGACACGTTCGGCAATGCTCACAAACCAACATAACGGGGCGCGCCGACTGCCGGCCGTGCTCGGCGTGACGTCACCGCCAATCTGCTGGGCACTCGGCGGATGAGACGAGAGACTTTGTGTATACGACTGTGTAAGTTGCGAGGCAGCGCAGACGAAAGGGGAGGACAGGACTCAGCACGATGCCGAAGGAATGTGTTTATAGCCTGGCTCGTCCACACGTCCACAGGCAGCTGTGACAGAGCTTCCGGTAAATGGATGCCTCGCCAGGTCGAAGATAGGCGACGGTATATACCCGCATCGGAGAATAGATGTTATCGGCTATTGTAATGATAATGCGCTTTTACTGACTCGACAAGCGGAACAATGATAATTTTTGAGCGGGCCTTGCTCAGTATGCGATGTGTCGCACTCGCAGCTATTCCAAAGGTGAAAGGCGCCGCTATACATACGATAATCCCCGTGCTGTGGTCAAATGAGAAAGAAGCGCAGAGGCCAGAGGCCAGCGAAACTACCGCGACCCTGGCAACTGTGTCTAGCACGTTCCCAAAAGGTACCGTCGTTCAAAGAGATCCAGGAAATCTCGTCAAGTGGACCGACAAATTACCAGACTTAATATATTATATCATGCCGGTGGCGTGACTAGGCTTTATCTCTTACCCTTGCCGGCATTAACAGTGAAACACAGCATAAACGCCGAGTTTACGGTTCAAAGCTGGGCACATGCAGTGCACTGCTCGTCTCCGCATTGCTGCTGCTCGCAACTTGCTCGTAAGCCCTTTCCAGAATGCGCGCAAGCGCACTGTCTTCTGTCAACGGCACGGCACGGAGACAGCATCGCAACTGGCTTTCCAAATAGTTATTCATGGCCATGCACTTAACACTACCTTTCCATAATACTTACCTTACCTGGGCGATACTTGGAGGTAAGGAGGCCGCAGCTCGACGCGTGTCGAGTCGGGCGGCGTGCCCGGCGTGCGTCGTCCTCAACCAATGCCTTCGAGCGATTGAAAATACATGATTTTGTATATTCCATGTCAATAGTATTCATTGCATCTAATTGTCCTCTCTGTTACTGACATAAGAAAAATTCAGGATTTATTGTTGGTAGTGTTACTTGTCATGTCGGCGCATGTCGTCGCTTCCGTGGCCCTCATGTGCGAGCGGCTGAAATAAATAGACCGCCAGCACGGCGCAGTCGGCGCGTTGGCCCCATCTCACGAGGCATGACATTTCTTCGGGGAAGTCGTTTCATTTTTGTTGAAACCATGTTTTGATAGTTCTTAATGTGCAATATTTCTTAGAAAATGCTGTATAGTCTCAAATTATAAAAACCTATTGCGAGGCCAACCTCTGAATAATTTGTTTGTAATAAACGAAATCCTTTTGGTTGTTAAAGCACATGCGTAGCTGGGCGTGATTGCCTCGGAAGCCCAACGCGTTCTGCACACTGCCACAGAAGCTATCTCGGCTGTGCTAAGGGCGAGTTTCGCGTGACGTGAACTTATTCCGGGTTATTGTGAAAAAGCCGTCGGCCTCGCGAAGCGCGAACCGTCGCGCCGCATCGATCGCGAGAGACGCCTATGTTCCCTACAATGTTGCATGTTAGGCCTCTAAGGGCGGCAGGCCCAGGCTGAGGGGAAGCTGCCGGCGTGGCGGGCGGGCACCGTTTACCGTGCAAGCTCGCTCGCAAATGAGTGCAAGCCATTTAAGAAAGATCTGGCAACTTCCCGTGCAAGTTTGTTTGGCATTTTTCGATGGCCGAGTGCCAGCCCCGCCGTGCTAAAGCACCGGCACAGAGTTCGATACCCTACAACAATAACTCACTTAGAGGGCGTCTGCATCGACACCTTTGCCAAGTGGGCTGATGGCGCGAAGAGCGGTCGCGCTTGTTCGCTTGCGCCGGCAGTTTGCGAGAGACTCGCATTTAATTCAAGTATCAACTCGACGATATACGCTTCAAGGCTTTCATTGTTGAGTAAACGGAGCATGTGGCTTTAAAAGCTTCTCGTTGGAAGGCGCTGTAGGGCAGCAAGCATTTACCAAGGCTCTAAAGGCACGGCAAGTGGTGGGCGGTAGTCGCCGCTCGGCGCTCGTCACCGTCGGACGTGGCGCCGCGGCCCGGCGCGCGGCGGCGGCGACGCCATCCTAACCCACAGAACGATACGAGTGAATTGAACACTATTGATTTTGGCATTTGTAATTGTCGTCCCGCGCTCACCGTGCAACAGAGCTAAAAGAGAATCATGAAATGTAGCTTTTAATTTCTTCGAGGCTCGCTATGTACTCGTTTGACCAGATCCGCAGCGTCCGTATTATATAGAGACAACAAATTCTCCGCTCGCAAGGACGCGGAACAGGAAGCTCACACAACTCGTCCATTCTTTTGTGTCCAGCTAATTTCAGGATTTCCTTCGTTATAGGAAAGTAAAAGTGAGCCGAATAAAAGCAACGAGCAACAGTAAATGAACACATTCGCGGCGGGGCATGGGTCTGCCTCCAGAGAGTGCCGTTCTGGCGCCCTTCGCTGTTTGGGGAACTGGCGCTTCGTCGCGGCCTTAGCCCCGAAAGGATTATTGATCGCAGTCCTCCCCGCTCTGTTGCCCTCGGAGGCTCGAGTATCCGTGGAGCGGTCCACCACGTGAAGTGGAGCCCCGTCAGCGTTCCTAATGTTTACATTCCCTTCGATATACCTTCTTACTGCGCAGTAAGTACATCACTGCAGCGATAGACGTGGCGTGCCTTGTTCTCCGGCGTAAGGAGCATAATTATCGTATTAAACAAGTGTAGTGTGTATTAGGTCGAGGCAAAAGTATTTTCGTACTTTTCATAGAAATTAAAAAAAAAATTAAGTAATTTTTTAAAATTATTTATAATATGTATGTGCCGTTTTGATCGATGACTTGTTGCTTATGGGTAGTGCCATGATTCCATTGCTGTAGAATTTTTGAGATTTTTTGATTAAAAAAATCTGACAGGTAGTTTTCACAATTTTCTCTTGAGTTTAACTTTATATTTCCTAAAGAGTTCTGAAGTGACCGAAACAGGTGGAAATCTGATGGAGCAAGGTCTGGGCTATACGGAGGATGCATC
>DWCF01004775.1:0-15607 GCA_018230265.1 Delias oraia | reverse complement strand
CTCAATGGTTTCAGTGGCGCACTTACATCTGCCCCTAGCTCTTTGAGAAATGAATCTTTGGCAACAAATTGCATGTGCTAAAAAAAATGTCAATACTGTCATTTCTATTAAAAATCTTATTAGATTATGGAATAGGCAGGCGTGGAGTTAATTTCTACCGAGATCACGAAGAGGTGATATACTTCCGACGTTTAATGCAGCGTAATTCGTAGCGAAGTCCATTAAGTACATAGAGTTATATAATGTGCAACGGTCTAGGTACGAATGTTACAATAGTACAGGGGAGAAAGTTGAATGTATCGGCAAGTTTTTTATAGAAAAAATGTTGTTTTGACTTAAATTAAATAAATATATTTTACAGGTATAATTAATAATTTTGTCTTTAGTTGAATGTAGTGTTGCCCAAATTCTCATTTTCTTTGGCATTGATTTTAAAATTTCTCATTAAATCTTTAGACATATTTTATAAATCTGGTTGGTCTTTACTATGGCTATGCTAATTCAACCTCAAAATGTTTTTCTGATAGGTTTTTCTAAGATCTGAAGTAAACTTTAATAAATATCAATAATAGTCTAATAGGTAATTTCAAGACTTGGAAGACTCTTGCTGCAAGACGAGGACCAAGACTGGGAGTGCAATAGCAAGACCAAGACCAATACCAGGTGTACTGGCGCAAGACCAAGCTAAGTCTTGCATTTGGTTAACACTAGTTAAATGATTATGAGATGAAAATTTGACGTTTCAACTTCTCTAAAACGGTATTTGGTGAGTGAAAAAATCTATTAAAAAGTCAATGACCATCGCTGTAAGTGAAAGAGATTTTACTTAAGCTTGCTTATAATACTGGTGATTCTGCGGTTATGGATGCGATTAGATAAGTCTCAATTAGGGCAGCATTATACAGAGAACGTGTTCTCTCTTACAACTATAATAACGGTTATATTTATCGTTAAAGTAAACTCTACAAAGAGTTATCATTATCATTAGTAGACCATCTAAAAGGAATTTTATTAAATTTAAGTTCTTAAATGATCCATAATATCATGTTTTTCTTTTTTTTATTGTATAGCGAACAACGGAGTAGGCGGGTCTCCTATATGGAAAGAGAATACCGCCCACCCATGAAAACAGGGTTAAGTCCGCACGTTGGTTGTGTTGCCGACTTTTGACGCCGTTTAAGAGCCTCCGATATCCTATGTATCACTTCGCACGAGCCGGGCCAATTAGTGCATCAGCATATACTTCATCATGGCTCTCCCATGGGGTGCGACATTATTAAGACACTCGCCCGGCCATTGACAAACCCTTTCAGAGACCGAATATATTATAAATTAAATTATAATTTCTAGTTGTCCGGACCGGGATTCTATATAATATATTATATAAAGATTTTATGTTAAAAAAGGGAAACTTGAGTTATATTTGATTAGACTAGTTCTGTAATTACGATACCGATGCAATTCTTCATTTACTTCGTAACTTGTGTAAATTTAATTATTGATTTGTAAATTTAAATCTGATTAAAACCTTGCCTAATAGTGACTAAATATAAAAAAAAATGTATTTATCGCAAGTTTGAATATTTAATACTAAATATTGTTAATAAATACTTTTTTCCGATTTCATTTTATGCATTTGTATAAGCAGTGTAAAGAACAATGCTTTTGACGCAACATTACCAGTTGGGAGGACTTTACGGACTATAAAACAAACTTATAAAATCCTATAAACAGGAGAGTGGGAGGAAGTACAAAAATAGAATCGTAAAAGAGGAAATTGAATGATGTCAATCATAGTGATCTGTATATTGAGGTAAGTTAAGGACTTGCTGTTGTTGTTATCGTACTCGTTTCTTCCAACAACAATAGCTCTTCCATGTCAAAAGCACGTCGATAGAAGTTCCTTTGTGCCTATATGGAGTTTCACAAAAGAACTCGTAAAGCATCTAGGTTTACGTCATAGGTATTCTACGATTTCAACCTATCGATACCTTTTAAGAAGACTTACGGCTGAGGCATGAATGGTGTGTAAGGTAGGTAGGGTTGTTTAATATCAAATACACCAATCATAATAGAAAGCATCTAATAAGTTTATTTGAAGAACTTAAGCCTTGTCTGTCCTTGAGAATATTACTTTATTTACCATTCACAAACTGGTTTACGCGTAACATTGAACGAATCAGAAGTAACGAATTTTATATCAGGTGCTTGTCTCGTAATTAAAATGAAAAACAAATTACCTTAACGATGAGTCAGAGCATTAATTTCACTGATCATTTTTCTTTACAGACAGGTAGGCAAGCCTCCTTTCATTTTAACAGTGACTTTTTGTTTCCCAAGATTCGACCACGTCACTTTGGGTAACTTGTATTGAACCATACGCGTAATTAACAAAAGAGATTCTTTTAATTATAAACGATTTCTTAAAAGAAACGGAACTAAGGTGTCAAATAGTCAGACAAAATATAAATAAAGCTGCTGAACTTGACGTAAATCAAAGTGACAATCCTATTTCAGATAGCAAATAACTAGAGAACAATAAAGGCAAATATTAAAGTTGGATACGATGTTAGATATTGAAACAATCCCGGTTATTTGATAATAGTAAAACAGATTGGATTTAGAATTGCAAAATAATGTGGAATCTCCACGCCAATCTATGGAGAACGGAGCGACATGTAACTATGCTTGCGCAAGCAGTGTAATGCATTTATTATGTATTACGATCTATCTTGTATTTATTATCATAGTATTTGTATTGTGATCATAATACACTTATTATATATGTATCTATGGGGCATCGTGGTCATTTGATGATGAGATATTTCTGTTGCATTGTCAATGGGTACAGTAATTTAATACACACGATTAGAGGACTTTAAAGAGATATATAAGCTTTTTTAAAATTTCTTTATTTCTAAGACGAATTTCTGTGCAAATATCGATTCCATTATCCATTTAAAACACACATTTAGTGTAATAAATCGTCGTTTATAAGTAATCATGTAATTGTGTATGAAAAAAGATATTTTAAATTTAAAACAAGTTGTCAAAAAAGTTTAGCAAGGTAACCGTTGTAATTTCACAAATTCTAAAACTCATATATTTTATTTTTAAAATTGTATAAACTGAACTGAACTTTTTTAAAGTGATTTTTCCTCTAAATATATAATTTCAGGATGCAGTTCTTACGTTATAGCATAGTTTATTATTTTACCTAAACACAATAAGCTTATTTCAATAAGTCAAGGTAATACTTGTGGCTTCTAAGCAAACTAGTTTGAATGTAAATGTTTCCAATGCGAAATCAAGTTTCTCAAAGAGTAGAATTTAGCTTTACATTCCAAGGTCTGATATGTCTAATATGGGGTGACGGCTCAATGGTCCACGATTTTAGTCTTTTCTTATTACGATCTTGTAGGTTTTTATTACTAAAGAAAATAAATTAAAATCTAAAATGAAGTAATATAAAAATATTTCATAAATTGAAGTAGCTTACGTAGTAAAAAGTGTAATGCCATAAAACGGTTTAATTGAGTAATATTTAATTTCAATTATAATTTGAACATCTACGGAAGTGAATTACAGTGGCTGAGTCGACCTATTTACGTAATGCACTTAATTTCCTGCACAAACAATTATCTCCTTGACATTTGACCGCTTTCTTTATGAAACAATCTACTGTCTTGCATAACATCCTTGTTAGATTATCTCTATGTTATAGCCTGAATAAGCACTTGTTCAGTTAATGCTGGCGTAGAGATTCAGTGTGCCACAGGTTTATTTAAATGCTATTCATAATATATTTGTTTGTACTGTATCTATGAGCAACTATGTTTTAACTTTTATATAAGAGACACAAATGCCTATAATGAATAATACATATGGTATTTTGAAATCATATAAGTAACAAGCTACATTGAGTTTGCTGTAATCGACTGTCAGTTAAGATTGATTTTCAAAATTCTTGTTCATCATAAATTAAATAACTTTTTCGCCGTTCACGTTGGTCTATAGATTTTGATCTTAATTTATATAAACTTGATTTAAATTACCGGATACATTATTAAATATATTAATTAATCTTACCAACAGGAAGTTTCTCCATCGTAAAGGTGAAGTCGTAACATTTAGCGGGTGTAACATCTTGCCTAACTAAGTGTACTTTAACGTTTCTAACGAATAACAATTACTTTATTCAGTACGTGCTATATTATTTCAAGGCGTTGTCTACATAGAATATAATTTTGTATCAGGTGATGATCTAATGAAATGTTTTTTTTTAAATGAAAATAGAAGAAATCGAGCAGGGGAAATATGTCCATGGGCGGACACCCATAGAAAGCGGATTCGTTGCCGGTAGCTAAAAATGGTGATGAGCACTGCAAAATGTCTTAAAAACGCTCAGTTGTGAAACGACAAATATCGAATTGATACGCATAAATTCTGCTTAAGTTTTCATTACCAATGATGTTGATGTATGATTGTTGATCAAAAATAAAAAAAGCCGGCAAAACAACCAATGCGCGTTGTGTTGCCAACCAATGACTGTGTCGCGGTTGTCCATGGGCGACGATGTTCTCTTACCATATAGAACACCCACCTGCGCCGTTGTCTATACTATATAAAATGCCTATGCTATATAAATGTCTATGCTATATATAAAAAAAGATGACCATCCTTAGAAAACATTAAGACAGTATTATATGGACAAGGTTTTAATGTCTTATTTAAATTTGTATTATATTTTAGTACATTTTTTGAAATTTCACATAAGGATATTAATCAATAGATTACTTTGAAATAGCGTGTTTAATCGTTCTAAAATAAAGTGACGAATTCTGTTACGCGTCAAATTATTTGCACATCATATAAAAGTAAGTTTGTATATCATATACATCAAATAATATATATTATCATTTCGATCATTTGGTATGGCTGTATTTTTTGATATTTTATTTATTTTTTAGTAACGTTTAACTTTGCGAATCTATTCTAGTCTTTTTAAATTACTGTAAAAAGTTATATATAACACAGTAAGAACCTACTTGAATTTTGATATAAATTATAAAGCAAAGCAAATTGTTAATAAATAATATTTAATTTTTATTAATATAATATTTTCTTTGTATTTTTTAACTGGTGCGGATATTTTTATAGGATTTCTTAATACATTCAAAAAGGTTAAATCAATATTTACTGCTTAAAGGTAAGAACCTTTAGTAAGATATAAATTATGTTACTATGTTGTTAAAGCTCGTTATATTTCGACAGAATTCACGATTTGTAAATAAATCAATATCATAGGTTAGTTGTGCACAACTGCGAATAATTTAGCTTATTTGGCTTTATTGAGTACAAGTACCCTTTATCAAAAAGGTGTGCTGTAAGTTAATAATGAAATCTAACCAAAACATTAAACAAGGCGTAGTAGCATTTTCTCTTTCATTTACTTAACATACTACTTTATCCATCCGAAGATTTACTCATTTTTAAACTTGTGTTATCGACGCAAATGGAGAGACAACTTTCCCATATGAGTCATTTAAATACCTATTTGTGCAAATATGAATATACACAGGAAACACTTCAATTTCATCTTTTTATTATTAAATTGTGAATACTATACATAGTATTATTTGTCTCTGTAAGAACGTCGGTCAATGGGACACGGCAGACTCGGTGGGTAGTGTAGCGGGCAGAACGACGTCTGCCGAGCCTACTAGTTACATAATTAAAACCTAACAAAATAAAACTCATTTATCAATACTCAATGTGAAACGGTACTTTTACGGTGTTTCGCTGAGTGAGTGAGGATATCGGAAGCCCTTCAAAATGCCGCCTAAGTGGCGTAAAAAGCCGGCAACACAACCAATGCGTGGACTGTGGCGTGGTTGTCAATGGGCGGCGGTGTTCTCTTACCATATAGGAGACCCGCCTACTCCGTTGTAAGCTTACATTATAAAAAAATCAAGATATTAAAAAAAAATATGTAGCACATCTGAAAGATTCAATATCTGTATCTTTTTATTTGGTTGAAGTTTGCAATGTCTTGTTTTCTTTTAAACAGGCACACGTAGCGTATCTAACTACATGTTGTCAAGGTTACATACAATTGGTCATGTCATAAACTAGAATTATCTTATAATAGACGCCGCTATGAATTATGATGGGAGGCTCCTTTTTAGGCGGCCATAAATCATTGAAAGTATTTTATAGTCAGTTAAAAGAATATTAAATAGTATTTCAAAACAGTACACGTGTAATTACCTATTATACATTTATGGTTTCCATGCAAAGAATGATAGTGATAGATATTCCTTAAATTTTGTTTAATGTGTATTAGTTTTGTTGATTTTATCTTTATGAATGACAAAACGTTCGAAGTGCTATAAGTATACTATACTATAAGTATAGTATACTTATAGTATACTATATATATATAGTATACTATAAGTATAAATGCATGCCTAAATTGTATTCAGAATAACATGTAATGTTCGGTAAGACAAATGATATATTCTTATGTCAAAAGTATACCAACGATTAAAAAGTAATTTAACCCTTTTTAAATAAATCTCAGTGGTCGTTGTTTGCCTTAAATTATATGCTCGGGTCTGGCGGCTAGTGAGCATTCATATTCATGAGAAAGGCAAAAAAATTCTCGAAAAACGTATTGATCTGAAGAATTATCTAATTTACATAACGGTGGGCAAAAGGCAACGATGGATATTAACGAACCGTTACACTTGATTTGTGACAATAATTTGTGATGACGATGGGGACAAACCCAGCCTTTACTAAGTAGTCCAGTTTTATTTAAAAGGTGTTGCAATTTTTGTATTCCAAAGGTTGCTTGAAACCAACTTCATTAATTATACGATTCGGGGATGTTAAATGTAAATATTGAGTAATCTAACAAATTAGCACGATAAAGTAAAACATAATTTTAAAACATTTCTTCAACCTTAACATTTTAGTTGACTGATGAATTTATTAAAACGCTTTTAAATTCACAACTGCCGTACTTACAAAATCCTTGTAAGTGATTGCTTTATAACTTCTTTGGCTTCGTTCCAGAAATCCTAAACGTTTATTTCATATAAGATGTTCAAATTTTACAACTTCAATCAATGTGTTTCAACAAATAAACGTCGTTTAGCCAACGGGCTAAATTTGGTAATTAGATAAGGAGGTGTTTCAGTGACATTTGAAAAGGAACAATGGTGCGATCACTTATCTCAGGGGCTCGTTAAAGATGTTGAAAGCATATCTTACTGATTTAATGAACTCAATTAGACTTAAGTCGTTTTAGTATTATGGTAAAATTGTTTAAGTCAAGATTCTGTGTGAATCATGAAATTACATTTTATTATTCTATAGCTGACAACGAAGCAGGTGGGTCCTATATGGTAATAGTACACCGCCGACCATGAACAATCGCGCCAGAGTCCGCGAATTGGTTGTGTTGTCGGCTTTTTATTTAATTCTGTACATCTAAACAACAGTAGGAGTACCTACTGTAAGAAGTATCTTTCAATACAATAAACATCACTGTTTCTATTCTATATTATTGAGATTATAAAAATCTTTATTTAAATAATTTTCCAAAATGTATTTAAAATTGAGGATCATAAAACGCAGTGCGTTGATCTATTATCGCCACTCTAAATACAAAAGCTGGGATAACGATCGTTTATTAATTCAACAAGAGCTTTGGGAATATGAAATAATTCAATTAAAATTCGTATACTCAATGGGAATTACTTTGAAATTAAATATTTTATTTGAGAATATTTTATATTTACATGTAAAAATTATATTTACATGTAAAATAGGGACAGTGCCGAGCTGCGAGTGCGTTGCCGTTCTTTTAGATGTACGCTCTTTTTTGAACGAACGCATAACAGGGATTTATAAATAATTGTAAAAATTGTTATTAATGAATTTGTATTGTTATATATCATATGAAATGGTAATATTTTATACTTCAAAAATATATTTAGTATTTGAATGTTAACAAAACTTGAAAACTGAGCTAAAATAAAGAAAGGAAGTCATTTAGTGCGCGTTAAACATTCGACACGTTGAGGAAGTGTATCATGGATATTTGTTATCTAGGGTTGTTGATATTCAGTTAGCTATATATTTATCATTAAAGAGACATTATTAATTATTATTTTTTAATCAAACAGTTAATTAAGTAAGTTGAATAAGAAATATGTTTTTGAAACTAAAAAAATATTCGTTTTTTACTAAAAATATTTTATTACAAAGTTGCTTGAGAATAAATTACCTTTTTTTAATTTTTTTTATGATATAGCAAACAACGGAGCAGGTGGGTCTCCTATATTGGTAAGAGAACACCGCCGGCCATGAACAACCCCGCCACATTTCGCGCATCGGTTGTGTTACCGCCTTTTTACGCGGCTTAATATCTACTCTGCGAAACACTACAAGTACAGTTTCAAACAAGTATGTATTTTTATTAAACTAATGCGCATTGGAAATTTAGAAAACCAACAAATTTTTTCTAATTATTGATTTTATAGTTTGTCCACAACATTTTATACATGATATATGTTAAGTGTTGTCGAATCCTAAAGTCAATATTATATTACTGCTTATAGGCTGTTTTACTCACTAAATAGTTTAAAATGTTGTGGCAATCCGTATTATTTAATATTTCGAAGTAATAATGTTTGACCTCAGTAGCACTCGAGTAGACTGTCAGGAGTGAAGACTGTGTCAACCCTCGAGGCACGAACAAGGAAGTGTCGGTGAATGACGGCGGTTTTGACGGAGCGCCAGTCTGGTAACAATAAGTGATTACGTCATCTTGTATTGTATACGAGCTTTTGATGAGGCCATCAACAGAAATCATAGTAACCATATAATCTCAATAAACTCGCATCTGCCTAATAAATATAAACATTTAAGAAGTCGTATGTCTAATTTCTATGCCTACCTGGATAGGTAAGCATGGGAGGCAGCAGTGAACGTTCTACGGCTGAAATGATGATAATGACATTAGCAGTGTAGAAATATACTATGTACATACAATTCATAATTATATTATTAAGCGATATTGTTATGTAATTAATGGATTCATATTCAATAATCTAGCAATGGATAGTCTATCAATTTATCACAACGCCAAAAATTTGCCTTTATTTGGCACATTGAAATCTTTGGAAATAGTATTAGAATATAATAAATGAAGCCCATTGTTACACATTTAAATATTTAATATAATGCTAATTTGAACTCATATATCATTATAAAATATAAATTAGACAACACTAAACAAAAAATATAGTAAAAACATTAATATTCAATAATAATTTCTACTAAAATTTTTAATTATAATAAAAATATATAATTATTAGAAATAACTAGTTGTACGTTTTTGATATTTAAGAGAGAACTACTTTAACAATTATTTTAAATCACAGCAGTTATTCATAAATAACAAAGTGTTAGCTTCATGCTACTATAAGAATCCGTTTTGTTCCTCATGACTCTAAAAGTTAAAACACATCATTAGGACCGAGGTAAGCAGTTTACCGTACCTATCGAATAGAATAATAATTTCTGATGATTACCATTTCACAGGTAAATCA
The DNA here is from genome assembly GCA_018230265.1 of Delias oraia. NCBI lineage: Eukaryota > Metazoa > Arthropoda > Insecta > Lepidoptera > Pieridae > Delias > Delias oraia. Next base: position 5,984 of record DWCF01004775.1, on the reverse strand, counting down.
GCCGAGTATAATGCAGCTAACACTAATGAGGGTTTACCCAAGGAGAAACTACCATGATTAATGTGACATAATTTTGCATGAACTTTTGCATTTAATAGAAAAGTAGAGTTATTTTTTTTAATATTGTATAAAAATTCGAAGATCATCATATTTGATATTATATAGATCTACACTTAAACATGTTGCATTATAGGTTTATCCTATATTATAACAGGAATATCGATTTGGTATAAAGAAGTAGGTACATTGGTTTAATTACTTTGAGAAAATTTAGCTCATTCATTTGAAGGCTTTTTTTAAATGAATGTTGATATTTGGACAGAACGTCTCTCTGAAACTTTTTTTCTATCCATATGTGTATCTATATTCATCTAAGGGAGAGCCATGCTGAAATATTATACTGAAGCACTAATTGAGCCGGCTCGTCCGCAGTGATACCACAAACTTAAAGAATACGTAGAAATAGAACTTGTACTGTTTCGCTGAGTGAGTGAGGATACTACTTCATTAAGTAATACCGCTTAAACTGTGAGAAACGCCGGCAAGACAACAAAAACACGGATTACCACCAAAGATACGCCTGTCCTGTTATCAGATATGTTATAAAAACAAAATTATATACTTTGTTAGTTTATTAATAACTTATTAAGTACAGTATAAACGCTTAAAGGAAAATAAATTATGGGCAAACTAGACTAGCAGTGAATTACTTGTTTATGTGGCATTAATACACAAACAGACAAACGAACGCTTCCTCCGTGCCCTTTAAGTCACGCCGACAGTCGTGACTAAGCTAGATGCGTTTCAAGATAAGCCTACGTATTTAAACGAACAGGATCTGATCCGGTAAGAGCCTTTGATTGATTAACTGAGAATCTCTCCACCACAAAAACACGTGTAGTCGTTGGACGCGTATGTGTTTGCTTATGCCACTGTACCTTCAAGGTACTTGGCCGGACTATGTGGTATTTTATATGGAATTAATTGCATTTAATTTTTTTATCTATATAAAAGTATATTCTTAAGAAGTTTTGTATATATGGTATATTTATTTCCCGTAAGGATCTTTGGAATAATTGACAAAGCAAACATTGAAGATGTTATTTGTATAACAAAGGCGTCACCCAATATTCGAAGGCGTACAAAATGGAATAATATAATCATTTGGAAAGCTTTTTATTTTGGCAGCTAAGGAGCGGCTGAGAGCAATTTGTTTCGCAATGGGGTCGTCAAGCTCCATCGACACAAGAAGGGTCAGCAAAGACCTTAATTAATCTCGACAAATTCGTTATCCTGTCTAACTTTTGACCTATTGAAGACTTTCGGAAGTTTTAGAAATAAATTGTTAATGTTAATACTTGCACCATACTGTATTTAGCTGAGTTTTAATACTTGTTGAACTTACAATGCGAAGAATTTCAGTTCTCTGATTGTACTTACCTGAAAATAAGAAAAATAATTAATTTTTGAATTACAATTTAATTTGTATATCAATATTAAACATTTTACAACATAAAATATGACCAAAACTTAATTAAAAACTATAACATCAGAAATGTATGGTTTCAGATATAATTTTTTCAATGTGTCTGAGACGGAATTTTCTATATTATATAAAATCTAACAAACTATTTTTGAAAGAAGTTCTCGGCGAAATAGTAAAAAAATATAACACCAAAATTTTAATATTAAAATGAATCACAATGAATCAATCACTAAGCGCCTAAGTACAGGGCAAACAACAATTAACGATACGAAAAGTTTTTAATGAGTCAATTGTATGGTGTTTAATAGGCTCAATTACTATTAAAAGTAAACCCCTCGATTAATAAAACATGGCCATTTACTATAAATCCTTTGAACTGTGCCGAAAAGACCAAATAGCCAAGTCAATATAATTGAAAAATGCTCTCAAACGGTGAAGTCATGCGAGGATTTCGTTTGATTTATGTTGACAGGGCTCGGGTTAAAACGACATTTTCGGCTCATATATTACGTAAAATATAACCTATTTTGTTCTTGTCTTCACAACTACGTAACATAGAAACCGGCGTAAAATAATAACAACACCTGTAACGCAACCTTTAAAAACATCTTTATTTTTTAAATAATCTTTATGCTCTTTATTAGTAATTATAAGATATATTTATATTTCAAGACTATTAACACGATAATATATGCGTTGTACGAATAGCTATTAAATTGAAGTCCCGCGTTAAACCCTAGAGATTCCTGAATCTCTAGGGTTTAACATGGGACTTCAGGTCTCATTACAATGAAATATCAGGAGCATCAAATAAATAATTTATTATATTTTTATACAATAATTAAAACATAGTCACTTATCAAGTTTCCTAGAAGTACATTAAACTTTCTAAAGAAACATACAATATATATATAATATATATATCTAAGCTAATTCTAATCACCGATCAAGAGTTCATTGTGGCAACTACAGCGCGCGCGCATGCTAGCGTGAAAATGTAAACCGATCGCAATTGGAATGCAATGATAAGTGAATAGGCTCTAATTAAAATGAGGGTCGATGTCGAGTCATGAGGGTTTTCCAAAAGATAGGACAGATGTTTTATCACATGTTTGAGGCAGATGTTTGTGAATTTGCTTACAGTAGAGATCGGTCTACCTTTTCTTGCTAATCTATGGGGCATCACCGATTTCGTTCGTATTGTTATAATTTTAGATCACGTAGCTTAGAACTTCAAACCAGTTACAATAGCTCTGCAGATATAATTGTAATTGCTTTAAATTTAAGAATCTTCTCAAGAAAAGCTAAACACGCTTCAGGTGTTTTTCTGTTTAATTTTTTGTTTATAAAAAACATGGTGACAACCAAAGAGGAGGCTCACCTAGGGCAAGCGGTATAATAAATGCTAAATCAACAGATTGCAAGAAAGATTAACTAATTTACATATTTATTATGATAATCTAGAATATTGATGTAAATTTCGATTTTTTTCAATATAATCTTGTATGTTGTTAACGTCATGGAAAATTTTATAATAGAATTGAAAATTGTATGATTTCACCACATCTGGTGTATAATGTTCAATTCGAAAAGGCATCTGACTGATAAGCGTGACAACAATGCACATGGTTTAATGCACCGCCCCACACATTAAACAACAAAGTAATTAATCTGAGATTATGTGCTACATTGGGGGCATAATATGATCATTACATTAAAAACAAGTTTGTGGTCGCGGCACGTGTTCAAAGCGAATTTGTCGTGAAAGGATTTAATGAACTACATTACTTTGTTAGTAATCAACATAACTTATTTCGGAAAGCCGTAAAATTTTCTTAACGAGTATAAAACTTGTCAACGAGGTCTCAGTACCTTGAACAAAAAAGGCTCTAGTTTTGAAATATGTCGTGAAAATTTGCTTTAAAAAATTAAAGAATTAATTAATAAATGGTATATATAATATAATTGAGCATTTCCCTAGTGAAAAATTACTATTACAGCAAATTACTTTAAGACGGACATTATTCAAAGAAAGATTAATTGAAACATTTGAAGTACATATTTACTATTGATAAACATACTTCCTTCCCAAGACATACTTCACATAAAGTATCTCTTAGGAAAGGACCTTAAAATAATCTATCTAATCACTGAATATCTAATTTGGATTATATTAGCCTTTATAAAAATAAGAACCATACCTTTATTATAATAAAACAATCTTTAGTGTAATATTATAAAAGTAGCTAATATAAAAAATACGCGAAGTGACGAAACATTTCGACTATCACCGCAATTAATTGAAGCTGAAACTTTACGATTATGTTCCAACATAAATTAGTCGGCCGAAAACATTATTAATGACATCAGTTCTGGGTCGTACGATTTACTAATTACTAAAGTATTTGAATCGGGCTTTTAAATACCCAATTCATTTAAACGGGGTTATTTATTTTGAATATTAAACGTGCTCCTTCCAGCTGTGGCCTGCGGTGCATACAAATGCGTTCTATACCTATATTATTCATGCAATCACATTCAATCGAATATTATTTGCTTTCTAAAAAGTTCCACATTGTCTGTTCGGAGCCATGTGGTGATGGCACGCCCGTTGTACTCTGATTCAACTGTCTGTTTAGGTGATGCATATGAGATATTTTATATCCTAATATAAATTTTGTTTTGTAATTTTAAAGCGCTGTTAGAAAGTTATATTGCACTTCTAAATAATTATATAAATATATATTTTTTGTAACTAAAATAAATAATAGCTCTGCATAAATTAATCCGTTCTTATATTATTAGATAACAAAGATACAGAGTTAATAAATGACCGAACTAGATGAACGTTATTCTTAAGCATGCTAGCTGAGTTTAGCCATAGAAGTTACAAACGATGACAATAGAAAATATTCTTACTCAATAGGTAATTTAAGGATGTAAGGATAATGCAGATGTAGAGGTCTTAGTAAATCCTGTCTAAGCAGAGTCCTTGAGTTTTAAGTGGCTTTAAACAATAGTGCAATGAAGGAGTCTACGTCCGTACGATTACATCAGCATTTCTTAAAAAATCTTTCTTTTTTAATTTTTTTTAGGTCGATTCAGTGCCTATCTATACCCTCCCCACCTTAGTAGAAGCTGTATCAATGAATTCGTGTTATCAAAGTTATTAAGCATACGCAAATAATCGTCTTACGTCAAATAAATAATAGACAAATTGGCGCAATGAACCAATACTCGAGTGACCTAGTGCACAATCAAACGTTTTTGTCGATCTAATAAATAAGCTTATCGGAGGGACCCAAAACGGCGTTTACAAAGCATATGCGAGTGCATGAATGAAACCGGCATGTGGTTTATTTTGTTTGCTAATAAAAAAGTCCATCTGTCGTTTTATAGATAAGTGCTTATTATAATTATAAAATGTGCTCTTTTATGTACTCGAAACTTATTAAATTTAACATAAAATTGTATGAAAATTAATACCGCATTTAAGTGTAAATGATTAGTTGTATTACGCTTAAAAGTTCAATACAGTGGATTTGGTACATTTCGCCGCCCGAGGCGGTCAATCTGTTCCGCTCGGTCTTCGGTTTCTGACTTAATTCTTAGCGGGATTTTCCACTTAATTGCACAGAAGGAGATTGGAGATTGGAATCTGAAAGATTTTGAATTTTCTTTTTATATTACTCTATCAACAAATTTCTTTTACAGATTTTTTTTTGGAACATATTGCAAACGAACAGGAGACTTAGCTAGGATAAGCGGTTTTCCGCCCATGGACAGCTCTAGTCCTTGCAGGGCCGTGACAGCATTGCTGGCCCTTAAAAGTTTTGGCTCGTTTGCATAGAAAAAATGCAATTATAATGTAAAAAGTTCAAACAGACCGATGTTCAATAAAATATGAATATGTAGGCTACATTTTATACCAATCTATGAGAGATTAGATTGTATTCAGAAACGTTAAGTATTGTTAAAGCTCCTCTCAGAAGAACTATTATCGTAAAGAAGTTGATCTATGTTCAAAGCTCGACACGAAACGCCAACTCAGCTTTATGCGTAACATAAACGCGGTGGGCAAGTCATAAACAGCATCATTTTGCCGGAGAAAAACAAATAAATTAAGTTAAGAAGTCACATCAAGCACGATTCGTATACTTCAACTAAGTCGCTATAACTCATTACAGTATAGGAAGTGCGGAAGATGTTTATTCTAGGATTCGCGAGGTCATCGTCCTATGCAAATGCCGAACGTGGCAATACTGCGAAACTTCAAAGTCGTACAATTAGTCTATTTAATTGACGACAATGATGAAAGCTTTATCACTGGTCGAACGTCAATCCTTAGTGTTTATATTTTAAAATAGTCCAATTTAAAACTAGCTGAACGTTACTTTTACACTTAGATACGTTCTTATTTCGACATCAATTAAATGTAGCCAGATCAAAATCGACTGAGCTGCAGATTATCTTTCGTCCCTTTCATAATTAGACATTT
>DWCF01004774.1:0-15609 GCA_018230265.1 Delias oraia | reverse complement strand
TCGAGCTCAATGCAAAATAGGTACGTGACATCAAAACTATTGATTCATTTTCCAGAAATCTATACATTTTTAATTTTGTTAAACAGGAACAAATAAAATATAAATTAAAATTGGTTTTTAATGCTGATACTTTTATTTATTTCTGTGAATGGACAAAATTGACGCCTTAAGTGTTAGCTTAACGTCCATTTGATTTCTGGTGTGCGCCCATGTTACCTCTAATAGACTACGATAATCTATGGTTGCTGGCATTTCGCAACCCGACACCACTTTGGACACGTGATTCTGGTTGCGTGACGTTCATGGTATCGACTATATATATTGCTAGATCTATGATAACGAACCTTTGTAATATACACCCGCAACTTGATACTTATGCTATTAAAGGACAAATTAACTCCAACGTGTCGGTCAACCCTGTTAATTTATTCATTCCGTAAAGAATGGATTTTCTAACAGTATAGAAAATTATATTTTATGTTGGTGTTAAGTTTTATATATAATTGTGATGACTCTGAGCACAGGGCTATTAAAAAATATACAACTTTTAATGACAAATTAACTATGTCAAAACACCAAGTTTGTTTTAATGATGGTCGCTAAATATTAACTAGTCGATTTGAATTTAAGTTAATAAAATTAAAATAAAACACATATATTTCTTTCTAAAAATGCATATGAATGATTTTAGTATCCTTGTACAATTGGTTGATGACTTATCCAATACAACTTTGAGCTTTTGTTTCGTCTTACCCTTATTTATTATATGGCTCGTGCTCTTGACTATTAGATACCATGAATTCATAATAAAACATTACTACTTTAATTTATGTCTGATTTTAAATATTAAAGATATATCATAATGTTTGTATTTTTACATGAAGACGTGTTTATTAAATTTTTATGCTTTATATTTGTAGTAAAGTTGAATATCATCAAAAGAAACCAGTGTCGGTTAAACAAATTTCAAATGGTGCATCCTTTTATTGCGGCTAAAAAATAAACAAGTTAATTTATTTGTCTTTCCCATACGAAGATCATTTGAAACATATTAATGACGAAATTGTCTTTCCTTATTTCATCATTCATAATAATATTGGTATAATAATTCCGCGCGATCCTTCACCCGCATAGAAATTTTATCGTTGTAGCTGTTTTATTCCCGGACATTAAATTTATATTGCATTGATAACTGTTGCACTTTCACGTTACATTTTGCTACGTACACTAGCTAAGTTTCTAATTAACAATCATTTGATTTGATATATTTAGAATATGGAATAATATTTAATAAGATAACAAATTTATTAAATTTCCGTTAAATCAATTAAATTTGTGTAAGATATACAGAATCTTGTATTAACAGGTACCGTCGCTGTCATTCGGTTCAGAGGCAAGCTCGGCGGAATTGTCTTCGAGTGAAGAGAGCGCGTACGGGCCCTACTTGGATCCCAGCGAGCACAGTGATCCCTTCTATCGTGCCGACGATGGATATGAGGTTAGCAAGCACGAGTACAAAACTTTTGGACTCACAGTATACACTCGAAATCTACAGTGTGGGCTGACCACCCCGATAAGACAAAGGCGAATGATCATACATGATCGAATCACACAACTCAACAAAGAGCTGATAGCCTCCATAGAGGACAAAAATAAATCAGATGATAGGGTTCTGTGTAGGGACCGCGCTATAAAACCGCCTCCGCTGGAAACGGGAGCGAGGACCGATATATGTCGCAAAGCCCATCCCGGTGAGCTTCAGACCGGCTCAAGTGGCTAACGTTCCCGCGACGGCCCATGCCGAGGTTCGTGTCTCGCAAGAGACGCCCTTGCGCTAGTCGCGGCACAAAACTAAATTCTTTTCTAATTCTCGCCCCAAAAGTCCGCAAGAAGCTATTAAGGCCTTTTGACAACAGCGTTAGTCATTTTTTTTTTAATGTGTGGGCTGAGAACGTACGGTCATCGTTTCTATTTTCCTAATCACCAAATGTTATAAAAGCCTTATAAATGTTGGTATAAAGCCATTATACTACTGATACCTTTAATGGTAGATTAGTTCGGCTGATAGATATGCACGAAAGGAATTTTGGGCATAAACTAGACGATAATGAAAGACATCAGCATGGTAGAAAGAGAAATGTTTAACCAATAATTGTGAATATGTGAATTTCATATAAATAGGAAAGTTAATATTTTTTCAAATTGCTAATACAACCTTAGATGTTTTTATTCAATATCAATTTCTATGTTTTTAATAGACATTTTCTTTTATAGAAAGTGGAAAAAAATTGTATCTGCACCTATCATTTCGATTGTATGTATTTTATAATATAAATAAATGCAATATATGTTAATGGCTTAGAATATTTTCAAGTGCTCTGAAAATGCACTTCCAAATTGTTCTTTGAGAACTAAACACGCGGACTGTGACGCAGTTGTTCATGGGCGGCGGTGTCCTCTTACCATATAGTAGACCCACCTGCTCAGTTGTTCGCTATAGAATAAAAAAACATAGATAATGCACGGGAAAACCCTAATTCTTTAAGAAGCGTGTAAGTTTATCTTATCTTTTACCCTTGCAGCGTAATGCTTTTTGTGATATTTGCATAATACATAGTTCAACCTGCATACCAAGTAACTGTCATTGAAAGTTGAGCACTTCTAGAATGTCTGTTTCCGCTGATATACAAAAGATATGTTTAGCTGTTTAAATAAGTTGTTCTGTTTCGTGAGGGTAAATATACCTACTGTAGTTTTTAACATGGAAGATCTTCGATTTGTCTGGATAAACACACAAAAATTAAACCAAAATCGGTCTGCAATGTTCCACACACATCTTTACGTAATATATCACGTATAACTTTTTACAGGCAGATGTAGAACAGAGCAAGTGGAAACATAACAGAGCGTCAAATATGTTCAAAACAAGGAAGCTTTCTGACTCTTCTATATTTAGCTATGTATCAGGTATGCATAATTTATTGAAATAATTTTACCTATGTTGGTCTTTTAAAAAATTATGTTTTTCAATTCAGGAGATAAATGTTTAGAAGCGATTAGCAAAGAATGTCCAGAATACAACAGAAACGGGGAGTTAACGCACCCCGAATTGTGCGTCATCGTGGTCGACATACTCACACAATTGATCGACAAGTAAGTTTTTTATCACGCTCAGAATATTTTAATGATATGACTCATTGTATGAAATGAAGAAAACATAAAATATACTATATAAAAATAACTGCAAACTCATTTACAATGCTGGTTCTATTTGTTATAATCTCCTAATTATCCGGTTTTCGGTGATTGAATAATAGCTTGAGTTATATATATAATTATCGTATAATTTAATTCGGATTTGTAAATAATTGAATATATCTTATATAGAACATATGGATGTATAAATTAGGCAACTCTATTGATTAAACATACACTGACAGAACGTATATATTCCTTAAATACCACCTCCCGTGGTTCTGCAAAGGCTAGGTGTCCATGGGCGGAGGACGACTTACTCTAGGTGAGCCTCCTGCTCGTTTCACGACATATGTATTAAAAGATCAATTTGGCTGTTACAGACTGTTAGAGGAAGAGGATAGCAAACTAAAAGAGAACAAAGACGTGAGTGGCGTGCTCGCATCCGGCGGGGAGGAGATCGAACGCGTATGCGCGAGTGTCGCTCGAGCGTGCGTCGCGCGTTTGGGCAGCGGCCTCGCTCCGCCGCGCCTTCTATATCGTCTGCTCGCACACGACGCGCCCGCTTCTCGTCTTCTAGCCAGAAGCTCACACACGCATGCCGGTACACATTCTATTATTTTTAACTTGTATGTAATTTCCTTAATAAAGATTTTAACTCAAGGCAGCAGGAATCTAAAGATTTAGCATTAAGTCCCTATTTTGAGGAATCAAGAAGATTAACAATGCAGTTTATTGTAGCAAATACTTTTTCTTTTTGATATTAGTAATAATATTCTTAATCGTTTAGAGTTTAGACATACTTAACCTATAAAACTGTAAAAAACATTACACACGCACAGATAATAAATTTTTACACCCTAATTTCGTCAGAACTTCAACGCAGCATAATCGAGTTGATAGTGAAACTGGGCTCGCAAAGTATGGAGTCTTGTGAACTGGCGAGTATATTCCGGCTGGCCAGCTCTTGGAGTGCTCCTTTGGGCCCACTTTGCCGAGCGTTAGCCCGACTTAGTGCGAGAGACCCACAACCTGACTGCGAGTTGTTACTTACCACCAATGCTCAACTTAACCGTATGTATTATCAATATAATATAGATAGTAATTTTCTTATACAGGATGAGCCAAGTATTCTTTAACATTTAAGGCACTTAACAAACAAAAGAGGCTTGATATTATTTTTAAAAATAAATTCAGATACATTAACTTTCTTTTAAATGAACTATTTTCAAAATACTTTACAAGGTTTTATGTTAACTATTTCACGGCTTATCCTGTATAAATTAATTATAATAAATATATAATAATAAAATTAAATAATAAAAATATATAATTAACTCTATAGGCGATTATTTAATATTATAAAACATTTTTCTCTTATACTATGAGGATCACGTTTGGTTTTAGCTTTAGATACAAATTAAAAAAAATTGCCGATAGTTGAAGTTCATAAAGAATTTAAAAAGTAGTAGCAGACATTGGCTATGTAGGATACCGAGTTGATTTTTATATATTTGAAATATTTACAGAGGAAGAACTCGTTTATGAGGACGTAGTTGGTGCTGTCAATCAACAAGCAGACGCATGTGCGAGACGAATAAGATATAAACACATGAAAGCGGGTTAGTTCGATTCATTGTAATCAAGCACTCGATATAATATATAAGAATAAATCTTACCTACTTCGTTAATTTAATTATTTAATTAATATAATAGTTTTACCATCTTATTTTTTTACTCTTCTATAAGTTATGGTAGTTAAATTGAATTATTAAGACATACTTAGTCTATTAAAAATAAGTTTTCAACTTTTCTAAAGTCGAGCTGTGCTCTGTACGCCATATTGTGTATGGTCCACAACAGATGATAGTGAATCATCATCAGCATCATAATTTCAGCCGTAGGACGTACATGGCTGGACATATGCCTCCCTTTGGGTCCATTGGGGGTATTTGCCATAATCGCCATGCTTGGCAGGCGGGTTGAGAATCGCAGTTAGGTTTTATAGTACGTGGTGGATGCTGCTGTCCGTCCTCCGGTTTATCCCTTATTCGCCTCTTACGACACCCATGGGATGATACAGGGAAGCGCAATTCAAAGCCGGCATGTCACGGCAAATATTATCTATGAAACGACACAAATATTATTTCTTGTAAAATAAGTACAAAATTCTACATATATCACTTGATTTGTCGTACAGGAATAAGTTCTCCGTGGAGTAATGGCGCAGTGCGTTGCAGTCTGGAAACCGCCGGGTGGGCTCCGTGGTTACAAGGTTTCGGATTAGTCCTATGGATGGCGCTCACACCGCCGCAACAAGGTATTTTAATGCGGTGATTAATATTTTTATTGCACTATAGATTATATACAAAACATTACTACGTTTTTACGTGGGAGAGCCATGCTGAAGCATATGCCGACGCAGGATTGGGCTGACTCATCCGAAGTGATACCACGGGCTCACAGAATACTCAGCGTGAAACGGTACTTGTACTGTGTTTCGCTGAGAGAGTGAGGATATCGGAGGCCCTTAAAAGTGCCGCTTAAGCCGCGTACAAATCCTGCAATACAATCAATGCGCGGACTGTGTCGCGGTTGATCATGGGCGGCGGTATTCTCTTACCACTTTAAGGATATATTTTCAAGAGTCTTCGATATCCTTACTCACCGAAACACAATACAAATAATGTATCTCCTGTTAGCAAGGCTCTTTTAGAATAGAAGTTTATATATTATTGTTCAATTTCTCTCAACTTTGCGCAATTTTTTTACTATGAAATTTCACAGTGAACTTTCACGTTTAATTAAGTATTTTCTGTATACCTTATGAAAACTACTCGATTTTCTAGGCACCCTGTGTCTACATACTTCTACCTAACGCCCCATCACATATATTGATAACGTTATGTTTCAGAAGAGTGGCAAGAAGAACCACCAGGTGGAGGTACGCCGCGCAAACGACGTGATAACACCAATAACCTCTTGCACGTCTTCTCCGTTGGACATGACTCGCTTGTCTTTGAGCTGTGGGCCAATCCTAACAACGGTAACGCCTATTTATACAATTAATTTATAATCGTAATATAAATTTGTTATATTACGCCATTTTGTGCCGCGTGTCACCTCTCTGTAGAATCGGCTTCCTGCGGAAACATTTTTAAACCAATAATACAACTTGGAGACTATAAAACTCATACCTTTTCTTGAACGGTAACGCACCCACAGCCCTGCAACGGATGTCCATGGATGGAGGACAATTATCCTAGATTAGCCACCTGTACGTTTGACACCGTTTCCTTAAAAAAATCAATACAAAATTAAATTATCTTACAGTGATTTCCATTGCAATCGTTTATTTCATAGTATTACTTCTATATGCCCTTTCGGTCGATATAATGATTACAATTGCTAACTTAAAAACACTTCAGGTGAACTGACCGTACGTCTCACTCGGCCAGAAGATGAGACAAACTGCGTGCTTAGCACTGCTACTACACGCACTGCTCTGCGAGCCTCGCGGTGGACTTGCCTTGCGTTTAATGTCAATGAGCGACTACATCGCCGATTAATTAACATACAGGTTACACAATCTTTACACTTATAAGAATTTAATATATAAACTTCTCGTGTCACAGTGTAAGTTACCAGACTCCTCCGAAACTGCTTTATAATACTTTGTATGCATATTGAGTAGGTCTGTGAATTGGCTATCTATTTTTCAACCCTCTAAATGATAAGGTGATTCGATAATTTTAATTTTTTTAGTTATTTATTATATTAGTTTTAGTTATAGTTTTTTTTATTTTTATTTTTTCATTCGGCATGTAAAAATACACATAACTTTAATTTTTACTATTCTACGATCAACTCTTGTTTGTTTATAGCGATGATAGTCCTTGATAATGTATGTGGCAAAGCATCGTTTGTCGGGGTAAGCTAATAATGCTATGTATCATCGATGTATTTTTTTTATTCTATAGCAGATAACGTAGCAGGTGGGTCTCCTATATGGTACGAGAACACCGCCGCCCATGAACAGCCGCGCCACAGTCCGCGCATTACTTCTGTAGCCGGCTTTTTACACCGCTAAAACGGCACTTTTGAGGGCCTCCGATATCCTCATTCACTCTGCGAAATACAGTACAAGTTCCGTTTCACTCTGGACATTTTGAGAGCCCGTGGTATCACTTCGGACGTGCCGGCTCTCACACGGTTGTATGTCATTTTAGTGTGTATATGTAACAGTATTTTTTTACGCTAATGATTTAAGCATATAGTTAATATGTGATAGAAGTTCATAGATGTGCTTTTAAAAATTTCAGGTAACCCTGTACATAAACGGGCGAGAATGTGAAGTTCTGTCGCTGCCTCTACAAGGTATGTATTGTAATCCATATACGCAAGATATCGTTTCTATTTATTTATTTTTTAAAATTATTTTTACTATTGATATAATGCATACAAATTCGTCGTATTTTTTTAGTATAATTACTACAAAAATTTAATATTTTATGTGGCGAACTTTATCTATCGTCTCCATACATAAGGAGCTATATTTGAAAACTGACAAACAGGTATCCTGGTCCGTAAAGTGACGCCGAGTAATGTGATCCTTGGTGATATAAAGGGCAGTGGTGGGGCAGTACGCATCTCTTCGATGCGTATTTACCGCGCCCCCGTACTCACCGCTCCAGTAGCCTTGCACCTTGCCGCCCATGGGCCGGACATGCCGTGCCAGGTAAATTTTTAAATCCATTTTTCTCTATCACCGCTCATAGATACCTGCCGCGCCAGTTTTAATTTCGTGTAATCAGTATATCACTCAATAAATTTGAGGTTTGTGTTACATTTAATAATACTTGAATTATGATGCCTTTCAGATGCGTTGCGATTCAGCCAACTATCCTTCGGTGATTACGCCAGAACTTTTGGACATCCAAGTTGATTGGGACCAAGTTAGTTGATTTTTATTTGCACACAATTTAAAATCGAAGCTGCGAATTCTTATGTCCCAATATTTGTCAGATTTATGAAATCTCAAGCACGACTCTGCGGGAAATTAACGACAATATGCTGTTATTATTCTCTGCCAACTCGCCAGACATCATGAATCTCTACCAGCCGCCGGCGCCGACACCTACCGGTAAGCCATTGGAATTTTTCAACTATATTTTTTATGGTATAGAGGACAACGGAGTAGGCAGGTCTACTGTATGGGAATAAGACAGCGCCGTCTATAGACAAGCGCGCCACAGTCCGCGTATTGGTTGTGTTGCCAGCTTTTTACGCCACTTAAGCGACATTTTTAAGAGCCTCCGATATCCTCACTCACTCACCAAAAACAGTAGAAGCACCGTTTCAAGTACAACTACCATTTCACGATGAATATGACTATCCAAACATTTTAAAATATAATTTTAAGAAATACATAATAATAATTTATTCGTTTTTATTAATTTAAATTATTGAAAAGAACGGAAGAAATTATGAAATATACCCATTTCAAATTAAATATTAAAATATGACTACTAACAGTTTATCATTGCCAATGTATGCAGTTGTGTTCGGCGGTCGCAGTGTGGGCGGGCGATCTCTATGTAGCAACGGCGTACCGGAGTCGCTGAGATGCTCATGGGCCATCCGGGCTCGTCCGCAGTTCAATCACAATCTACACAATGCACTAATCTCACTGGGTGGACCTGAGCTCGTGCTGTTTCTATATGCCAGAGTAAGTTAAAGATAATATTAAAGGCGAAGAAAGTTGTATGAGTTTTGGAATTTTTATGGACTCCACAGACGCCCTGCGCGATACGCCACTTACGTGACAATTTTTATTACATTTTGGCCAATGTACACAATATGTTTATAAATCATAGCCTTTATGTTATTCTAATGTACAGTCTATAATATTGCAAAGTTTCATTAAAATCCTTGCAGGAGTTTTTGCGTGAAAGAGTTATTATTTAAGAAAAATACAAGTAAAGTATTTATTATATACAAAATTTACTATACAATTAAAATTTTATAATTATTCACTCGAACCAGATAAGTAGCGTTCACGACTCACAAATCAAAGCCGTGACCGGTTTGAAAGTTTCAAATACAGGCTGATCCATATAAACATATATGCACACGATATATTTACTTGTTTCTCAGAAGTGTTCAAAAAGTTCATGTTGGTACAATTTATTATCCCTGGAAATGCTAGATTTCAGATTCAATTCAATTCATTAATATATAGCCTGACTAAATTTTCGCATTTATAATATTAGTAGGATGTCTTGGGTTTAATGAAAACTATTCTTCATGGCTGCAGGTGGTAGAGGCTGGCGGTAGCGCAGAACAGCAAGCGGCGGCGCTGGCGGTGGCGTTAGGCGCGTCTCGTGGTGACGCACGCTTGTACGCGGCACTTCACGCCCGAGAAACTCTTGACATGCTGCTGCCTATCTTCGCTTGTCCCGAATGCCTCCTCGGGCCACATACGCTTGCGGTAATATATTATTTGAGAGACTCGTAACTTAATGGTTTTAAAGGTGTACCATGAAGCGAGAGGTATTGGGTTCAAATCTTGGTCCGGACAATTATAAATTATAATTTAATTTATAATTTATTCTGTCTCTGGAAGGAATTGTCAGTGGCCGGGCGAGTGTCTTAATACTATCGCTCCCATGGGACAGCTATTCTGTAGCACATTCTGACGAAATAATTGCTCCGGCTCGTTCGAAGTGATACCGCAGGCTTACAGAATACTCTGTGTGAAACAATGCTTCTACTGTTTTTCGTAGAGTGAAATAGGATATCGGAGGCCCTTAAAAGCACTTAAGGTTAATCCTATTTATGCGACATGAAAAGCCAGCAACACAACCAATGCTCGGACTGTTTGGCAGTTTTTTTCGCAGTCCATATGCGGCGGTGTTCTATTACCATATAGAAAAGACCCTCCTGTTCCGTTGTCCGCTATAGAATAAAAACTTTTTTAGTTAAATAATTAAATTAATGTTACCGGAATTTTACGCCACCTACGCAGCTACGGCCGGATATCCATCCGTAGCCCGCTATAACATAAAAAACGTAGGAAAGTAGCTGTTTTTACTTATTATTGTACAATATTCACATTGCAATATTTTTACAGGTTATATTTAAAGAGGCGTGTGACAGATCCGTAATAGAGATAAGTGGCGGTGTGGTCCGTGTTGACATCTGTACTCGAGCCGTTCTATTGGAACCGCGTCTCTTACTGCTGCTGCTCAGCGCATCTAGATTTTTGGATATACAACCGGTAAAGCTTTTCGATATTGTGTTCAATGCACCCAATCATTAAATTGTTCCTATAGCTTTTGAACAGAAGATTGAGTTTCGATATAGATTTGTAATTATTAATAATTATCTATGATTAACGAGGGATTGAATTTAATGTGAGCTGTCTTATTTTTTTATGAAAATAGTGCCAAACGAACTTCTCTACGACAAGCAGTCTTCCGCCCATGAGCACCTTCATCCTTTGTATGGCCGCGGGTGCATTCCCCGCCTTTTAGTGTTACCTAAATTCTTTTCGAAAACCCCCAAAGCCCATATTTTATGTTAAGAGAACACCGCCGCCCATGTACAACCCAATGTCTGCGTATTGGTTATGTTGCCGGGTTTTTACACCACTTAAGTGGTATTTTTAACGGCCTCCGATATCCTCACTCACTCAGCGGAACACAGTAGAAATACCATTTCAAGTACAACTACTATTTCACACTGAGTTTTCTGTGAGCCCGTGGTATCATTTTGGACGAGCCGGCCCAATTAGTGTGTTAGCATATGCATCAGCATGACTCTCCCACGGGATACGTATTGATTTGAATTCTTTAGCTTGAGTTTAAATTTCCAGGAAGTGCAATGGGTGGAGGTGGATTTAAGTTCGAAGGGTGAGGAAAGCGAGGATAAGAACAAAAAGTTGAAGGAGGAATGTTGCAGCGGGTCCGTGTGGAGTTTGGCGTTGGCGGCGATGCGCGCTATACTTCGGCCCGGGCATCCCCGCCGCGCCTTCAACGAGTATCAAGCAGCTCGCGTGCCGATGCTGAGACATCTACTTCTGGCCTGCAAGGTAAGCTACGATGCCCTACAACTATAATGTTCTAACCATCTAAAAATCAAATACGTAATGTGTTTACTTGAAGCGTCGTCGACCGGATTCTTTTCGGTCAACTTGACTCTTTGGCATTGCTTAAAAATGTCGATTCTCTCAGCATCTTACATTGCATTTATAACGGGGAATGTTCTGAGAAGCTGTTTGGTTTTACTGCACCTGAATGTCATCATGGAACGTCGAGGTAGATGCAAAGTTTCATGCGTATTACTACTAATTTTGTTGTTCGAAAACTGAGCGCTTTTAAGTCATTTTGTGTCCACTCTGTGGAATCAGCTGCCTGCAGAGGTACTTCCAAACCAATACGGCTTGGGGGACCTTCAAAAAAAGAGCGCAATTATCCCTAAAATGCCTTAAATTTTCAATAATATTGTCTATTTCCGAAATTATATGTTAAAGCAAGGTATAAGCATACACTTCTCGTTTTAATACAGGAGCGGTTCCTTAACTCTGATTGCGGTCCATTATCTGAACGAGGCAGCCTAACGCTAGTACAAGTGGTACGTGCGTTGTTAGATGCGCCACCTTTGCTAGCTAACATTGCGCTGCTTGCAGACTTCTTACTGCTCATGCATCAGGTGGGTACAGCGCAATATTTTTTAAGCTAATTTACATTATATTTGAAAACAAGCAGAACTTAGTATATAGGCTCATTCAACAAGGACAGGTCGGTGTTAAAATCAGCAAACACACGGCGTTGTCTATGGTTATTAAGTTTGTGCTCTTGGGTCAGTTGGATCTTGTACGGATGCAGGTCCAAGTTCGACGAAAAACTCTTCAAGTTGAAGGCTGCGAAAGGCCGAGCTCTTGAGCATGGCGAGAAATGAAGTGCCTCGGAATCGCCTGAACACTCACGTACAGTGGCGATGTTCTCATCTGATCTGACGTCCCTTTAACGTAAAGGTGTTGGTTGGTTGTTTACCAAACCGGTTGTCTCCAATCATTGTACAGTAGACTTAGAAGGGCCATCGCGTCTGCCGTAAAATAGGTGAAATGCGAGCAACATTTGCACTAGCGAATAAATAATAAAGTTTTATCGTTGCACATGCTTTCAACCATTGTGATTTGATATCAGAGATTGAATAAGAAAAAACAGATTTGATAGTTGCCGCCAGAACAAAATGGCCGCTAGAAATATTTAACATCGACCCACTCTATTTGAAAGAGCCTAGATGTTAGTAAAGTAACAATACCAACAGCATAATATTAACAATATACCATATTGCATTGCAGGCTAGTGAAACATTCATAACGCACTCCCGCGCGAATTTTTACTTCCTCGTGACCTCTGAGACTCCAGACAGCACCGAATTTAACCTGCTGCAGCTGTTGAGCAAGCGTCGTGGCAAGCAGCAATTGCGAAAGTGGCGCAGTAGGGACGCCGTAGATAAGTCAAGCTCTTCAAGCATATCCAATGACGATAAGGGCTCCCGCGAAGAATTACCCCGGGACACTGACAGCGACAAGACTGATAACACCAGCCTGGACGTCAAGCAGGCCAAGGCTATGATTAACACGAGGATCAAGGAAGATCGGTAGGTATACAGACATACACAATTAATCTCAAAAGTATTTAAGCAGATATCTTATATCTGTTATCTCTTTAGAGCGTACATTTTCCTTAAGGGCCGGCAACCCACCCGCGGCTCTGCAGGGACTGCGGGTGGAGGACCACTTGTCCTAGGTGAGCCTCCTGCTCGTTTTCCATCGTTAATATAAAAAAAGATATCTTATATTTGTTTTAATTGTTTACACTTGTTAAACGATTAAACCATTTTCAATTTTTGTTGTCACGTTTTTTTATGGTAATGGTAGCAAGCGGAGGCTCACATTGACTAAGCGGTCCTCCGCCCATGGACACTCTTAGTCACTCTCAGGGAGGTCTTCTTTGTGGTAAGAGATTACCGCCGCCCATTGACAATCGCGCCAGTATCCACGCTTTACTTGTGTTGCCGACTTTTTACGACGCTTGAGCATTTTAATTTCAGGGACCTTCGATATCTTAACTTGCTCAAAGAAACAGTATTGTTTTATGTTCATATTTTATATTTTAATATGCCTTTTCTTTTCAGAAAGAGTTTATCTTCTATGTCAGAATTTTCAGACGCTACTGCAGGTAAACAAAGTTTCACATAAAAAATATTTGACGTCTGTTAATAATCTTCTGGTTTAAATGTTTTGGTTTGGTTGGTTTAAATTGATTCTATTCTCAATTACTTTCAATATTTAATTATACGACTTGGGGACCTTCAAGAAAAGAGCGTACACTTTCCTTAAAGGCCGGCAACGCACCCGCAGTTCTGCAAGAGCTGGGGGTGTCCATGGTCGGAGGACCGCTTCCCCTAGATGAGCATCCTGTTCATTTGCCACTGATGGCATAAAAAATATAATTATAAAATATCGTATTTATATTTTTACGGATATCTTTTTTATATAAGCTACAATTGTAAGAATTTATTATAGAAATTGGAGGCGGTTGTGAAGCAGAGAACACAGAAAAGCATGAAAACGTTGAGGTGATTGAAGTAAATGATCCACTTAAAGAATATGATGTGATAGACTCTGAGGATGTTGGACAAACTAATGTTGAACTATATACGGACGGCCTGTATCAGCAGGTATAAAAGTGTTTAATAAATATATTAAATTAGTATTTATTAATTATAATGAAAGTATTTAATAAATGTAATAAATAAGTTGATAAGTACCTGTCACTATGTTACGTAAATCTAATATGAGTCATCAAATAAAACGACATGCTTCAATGAACGACAAAGAATAGAGCGTACATATTCCTCAAAGGCCGGCAAGGCACCCGTGGCTTTGCAAGGTCTAGGGGTGTCCAAGGGATCGAAGAAGAGAAGTCCGCTTACCCTGGATGAGCTTACTGCACGTTTTTATTGAAATTTTTTGTAATTAATTATTTTAAACAGTGTAAAAAAAATTATGACTATTTTTATTGAAAATTTTACGTAAAAAAAACTTAATTACCGATATCGGCAAATATTGTTGTACTGGCTGTTTAGATTATTCTATATTTAATATTTACAAAATGTCATAATTTAAATTTACTTCAATTATTCTTTTATTATTATCTAAACTATTCTATTATTATATTGCTTTCAAATTAGTTAGATTGTTATATTGTTCGTTCATATATTTACTGTTATATAGGCCTATGTCCAGCAGTGGCCTTAATACGATGATGATGATGATTGTTCGTTCATTCTCTTCAGCCCTATAATACGGTATAAGTTATTCTTATTGGCTATCAACGATATAATTATGTACCACAAGTCTCATAAAAGTGAATAAGACGTATAATTTTCACAAAGAAGGATATTCTTTTTGTGCAATCGCAACAAGTACTTCTTAATATGAAAGAGTTCTCATTACTCAAATTTTACTAATACTTTAAACACGAATGTTAGGAATGATGGATGGATGAATATTTCTTAATCTTTCACGCAAAAACTACTGAACGGGTTTTGATTAAACTTTGCATTAAGGTTCCTACATCAGAATAATATAAAGGCTATAGTTTGTAATGATATTGTGTAAATTGACCAAAATGTAATAAAATGTCACGTAAATCGGACGCCGTAGGTTCCATTCCGGGCTGGGTGACGTCTCTACGTACATTAGTACATTATATAGACAATATAACGATGTAAGATGATATATTTAAAGGAAGTGTGTATTTAATTTCAGCGCAATGTCCGCGCAGGTGCTGAGCCGGGTTGGAGCGCGTGTTCTGGTCTATTATTCCTATTGAGAGATACTGTGCTGCACCTACCACAGGATATGCTACCGCAAGTAATATTAGATTTATTGTTGCATATAAATTATTATAAAATTATATTAAAAACCAAGTTTTTATAATTTATTTTAAATATTACTAGCAAACCACGTAAAACGTTGTTTTGCCACATCTGAGAGCCTCATAGTTTAATAAGTCCACCATGAATCGAGAGGTATCGGGTTCAAATCCCGGTCTGGACAGTTATATTTTTTAAATTAATTTATTCGGTCTCTTGAAGGGCTTTACTGGACTTGTCTGTGACCGGGTGAGTGTCTAATACTGTTGCACCCGTTGGAAAGCTATGCTGACGCGCTAATTTGACGGGGACTCATCCGAAGTGATACAACTGGCTCACGAAAAATTCATCGCGAAACGGTAGTTGTACATAAAATGGTACCACTAGTATTTCGCTGAATGAGTGAGGATATTGGACCTTGAAGTTATACTGGTTAAGTAGTGTAAAAGGCCGGCAACAGAA
>DWCF01004773.1:0-15609 GCA_018230265.1 Delias oraia | reverse complement strand
AATATTATGTAGAAATATGGATTATTAACTTCCAAAGCGGAGCAAATATCTGGAATGAAAAATTCTTTTTTTCTTTTTTCTTTTATGTACAGAAAAAGATAAAAAATAAAATTTGAAGATGAGACCAAAATATCACTTCCGTGAAAGTATAATCTGTATGAATAGCCGGAAATCTGAAGCGCAAAGCTTGTTAAAACAATTTGCGAAGCCTACATCAGTAAAGCCTTCGGTGGCTAATTTTTGAATTTGTCAAATTTACGACAAAGCGAGTATAATCGGAATTGGAGTCCATCATGCTTGGATTGCGTAATACTGTAGCGTCAGTACAACTTACACTTTTTATATAATAAGTAACAACCAAATGTTATTTTTTTACCATATTGTACATGGATTTATTACATAGTCCTTTAGGGAATACTAAGGGTACTAAAACCTTTCAATTCGAACGAATGTTTAGTATTAAAACCTATGTTATATATTTCCGAACCAATAAGATTTGGGAACCGTCAAAAAAGAGCGTACCTATCACGAGAAGAACAACAATGCACCGGCGGCCAGCAGGTACAAGGGTTGTCTATGGGCGGAAGAATTCTTATTTTAAACGAAACTTTTGCTCTTTTTTATAGTTAGCGGACAAGGGTCAGGTGGTTCTTCTATATGGTAAGAGAATACCGCCGCCCATGGGTAACCGAGCCAAAGTCCGCGCATTGGTTGTGTTGCCGGCTTTTTACGCCGCTTAATTGGCATTTTTAAGGGCTTCCAATATCCTCACTCACTCAGCGAAACACAGTACAACTACCCTTTCATGTTGAGTATTCTGTGAGGCCGTGGTATCACTTCGGACGAGCCGGCCTAATTATTGCGTCCGTATTTGCTTCAGCATGGCTCTCCCACTGGTGTGACAGTATTAAGACACTTGGCTGGCCACTGTCAAGTCCTTCTAGAGACCAAATAAATAATAAATTAAATTATAATAATAATTGTACGGACCGAGATTCAAACCCGATACCCTCATTTCGTGATAGACTTATTAAACAACTTAGCTACGAGGCTCTCTTTTGCCTTCTTGTTTTCTGTTTGTTTTGTATTTTCCTTTTTTATGTAACCGATTCCTAATAACCGAGATATAATAACTGAGAAATGTGAATTGTGTAATTGAGAAATGAACACATTCTTATATAATAAATCTGTTTGAACACATTAAGTCAGACATATATTACTAAGTTTATTAATTTCATATTGTTATGGAAGTTTTTATTAATATTCCTACAAAGGCCTATGCAATAACACAGCACAAGATTTATAAGCCCCGGGATATCTTAACCAGTCAGCAACCCTTTTAAAACTTCTTAAATTCTTTATAAAACATACTTTTATTCAATTTGTATATAAACGTAAAATGCAATTTACTGAACTTAAGTTGCAGACCATACAGAATATTCGCAAGTTTAACGAGAGCTTTATAAGATTTATATGCCGACTGTACCACAACACTTACCCAAATTAAAGGCGTGGAGTGCTTGAGGATGCAGATTCAATTACCGACATTCAACCGCTCAGTTTCTTACGGGACAAGGAAAAACAATTTACCCAACTCAGAACGAAATAGTATTATTATACAGTTAGATTGGTGTACTTCAGCTTTCTATTTCTAGGGCTTTCTATTTCTTTATCGCTTTAAGAGGTTCTAAGTTTTAAAGCAATGTTAAAGGTTTTAAAAACGAGCAGAAATAACGTTTTGATAAAATCGTTTCAGTTTAAAGCAATTCTGATATCAGTCTTATATTTATGTCACTTCTTTGCAGGTATAATGTATTTTAAAAAATCTTATATAAGACTCTAAGGTTGCTTTGTTTGTTCAAAAACTCCTTTGAAACGATTGGATAGATTTTTATGAATTTATGTGTGTATATGAGGCAGGTTTGAGAATCGAACATCTATTTATCAAACCCCTAATTGACTATTAAGAATTGGCATTAAAGTTATCCTATTTTATAACTAGAGTAGTATTTTATTAATTTATATGGCAAGACAACGTTTGCCGGGTTAGCTATAAAGCTGTAAATCATATAAAAGTTCCCTCCGAGAGAATATAAACAACACTATCTTTACGCTACTTAAAGTTGGTCATTTTTGCGCTCTTTTTGCGCACTTTTGCTAAAGCTGCCATATTTCTAGAGGTCCAGGGGACGCTCCTGCCGTGAACAGATAACGACCTATCAGTTATTTACTAGCCACCGACAACCCTTGGAGTCACTGAACTTTCATTAAACCGTAAATATATATGAAAAAGGGTTTTTAATCATTTTTGAAAAAGAGCATTGTTAACGTACCAGCAAGCTGAGATGTTTTGTGGCTCATCTGTGACGCCCTCACAGAATTACAACATTAAATAATAGGTATGTATGTCTCGTTATCTGAATGAGAATACGAAGACTTAATAAGTGGTGTAAAAAAGCCGTTTACA
Source organism: Delias oraia (assembly GCA_018230265.1). Classification (NCBI taxonomy): domain Eukaryota; kingdom Metazoa; phylum Arthropoda; class Insecta; order Lepidoptera; family Pieridae; genus Delias; species Delias oraia. The sequence continues at coordinate 13,142 of DWCF01004773.1, read as the reverse complement.
CAACCAAAGCGCGAATTGCGACACAAATGTTCCCAGACAGCGACGATCGCTTATCATCAACAGGACCCCTGTTACATGCCTGGCAGTTATATAATATAAAAATATATTTATGTAATAATGCAAAGAAATTAATCAAAAGAAACAAACTACCCGTAATAATATTAAAAGAGAAACACATTTACAGAAAGATATTATGAGAAGCAGGAGAGCGCATAGTTCTGTTTAGTGTCGGGACGCCATTTTGCCTCTGCGAAGTGTTACGTCTTTTATTTGAAACTGAGCTCTGTCGTAATTAAATTGCATATTAGACTTATATACTGCAAGTTAACTTGAGAACAATTATCTACTGTAAACGTTGCTTGAATCAAATCTTTGCTAGTGTTCTGTCTCGTTTTTGCAACAGCAAATACACAATTTTAAGCAGCTCAGAGTATTAAAATATTTGAGTTTATATTTTAGTTGAAATTAACATGGTTCTAACTTAAACAATTGCAACCATGGAAAAGTCAAGCTGAAGCATATGCGGACGCACTGATTGGGACGGCTCGACCGAAATGATACCACGGGCTTGCAGAACACTCAGTGTAAAATTTGTACTGTGTTTCGCTGATTGAGTAAGGATATCAATGCGCGTCGGTGTTATCTTACCATATAGGAGACCCACTTGTTCAATTGTCCACTATAATATAAAAAATCCCTTAAAATAAATTAAAAATTAAAAAAAAAAAATAATTATTATTCATAATACTCATAAGCTTCACATCAATGGACCACGCGCCTAACACTTCTTAAACTTTAAATAAAAATTCATAATTAATCAATTCAAAATACATAATGATCTTCAGCAGAGTATAGTTATACATCTGAAAGCAGAGTGGCGTACTAGCTTGAATATTCATGCACTTATTGTCTACACCCAGCTAGATGCGTGTCCACTTTACCACACTTGGCCCAAATACGAGAACAGCGCGCTGAAACATTTATGTAGTGTAATGTTTTTTTTTATAAAATTCCATGCATAAATAGCACTGTATGTGGTAATGCAGCTTCTAAACAACAAATTATTATATAATAACGATTGTAAATTTAGAAGATTACAAATAAGTCATGTTACAAAGTAGAAAATTTCTTAAAATATGGGGGTAATAGCTTCAGTATTCATTAAAAAAATTGTTTATTGTAAACAGATAGACAAACTCAAAAAGTCAACGTACATCCTTATTAGTCAATATGGCTATTTTGTATTTAAAGTTACGATCATCCTCTACTTACTATAAACCCTGAAATATATGGAAAAATATAGACACTGTGTCAATGGTAGTGTCAATAGAATGTCACTCTGTCAATAGAATGACAATTACGAAGGAGATAAATTATAGTATTGAATAGCAAACAAATTGGATAAATCCAATGCTTACTTTTAATTAAAATTATTAATTTAATGATATTCAAAACGTATTTAAAACAAGTGAGCAAAGAACAGTGGCTGACACATTAATTTCGCGACTGAATCGCCCTGTCCGGGGCACGTCGGCTCCGATCACTACATCGCAGAGGTAATGGCCCGAAAGCCTCCAACCAGATTACTCATTATTTACCCAAACAAATGAGCGCGCTTTTTATGATATAACGGTGAATTGAGCTGGTGGTTCTCCTATATAGTAAGAGAAAACATCCGCTCATGGACAACGGCGCCACAGTCCGCGCATTGGTTGTGTTGCCGGCTTATTACACCACTCAAGCGACATTTTTAAGGGCTTTCTGTATTGAATTATTTCATTTAGCTCATTTAGCGAAGTACAGTACAAGTTCGTTTCACGCTGAGTATTCTGTGAGTTGGTGGTATTTTCGGCAACTCAACGTCTGAGCACTTATTTTGCGTTTGAGCCCATGGTATCACTACGGAAAAGCCAGCCCAATTTGTGCGTCAGCATATGCTTCAGAATGGCTCAACTACGATTTAAAAGGGGTATCTCTCTCTATCTCTTTGATCTCTTAACGAAATCGTATTTTGTTAAATATACACGTTATATATATACACAGAGTTAATCTTACAAATAAAATTTATTATATGACTGCCTCTTCAGCATAGCCATAGTCACCTTTTCCTGTTTTTACTTTTTTTGCAACTAGTAGTCTGAATGTATATACGGTGTATATATAGAGGGCGCTGTATACAATAGGAGGCGCTGAAAACAATCACTCCCCAACATGAGTGAAGCACACTTGTAATACTAAGTAATGGTATTTTTTTTACACCACCAGTGGCAAACGAGGAGAAAGTTCACCTAGGGCAAGTGGTGCTCCGCCCATAGACACCCCCAGCACTTGCAGAGTCACGGGCACGTTGCCGGCCATTAATACTTTATGTAGTGTGTAACAGTTTTAGAATATACCATCCTGTTTGCGGAAGTTGATCTAACTGTCTGTGTAATCTGTGTCTGATTTATTCCTTCTAATGAAAAATCTATTCTGCATCTCAAAGTTGAAAAGACCTGATGAAATAACATCAGTCGCAAATCAACTTCACTGCTTGGAGATAATTGAAAAAGTTAACTCTTTATACGCCGCGATTAGAAAAGGCAAAATATTAAAGCAATTAAAAGTTTGTAACATTAACTGAATCAAAGCAAAACAAATCTCGGAAGTTGAGCCCTCGACCTGAGATTTCATAAGCTCGACTCGTTTAGCCTCAGCGATGACTCTACTCATTATTTAATCCGTTTATTTGTGACGATAAGTTTCGCTAATCGTTCTTAATTTACTGATTTTTACTTAAACAGAGAATTGATTATGATTTTACGAAAGATTACGTTTTTATGGGCCTGTGGACGAACGGTAAAGCTACCGTGACGTCATGGGTACCAAACTATAATATTGAGGGATTACATTGTATATTTGTCTGTGTATATACACACACGCACTCACACATATATATCATCTTATATGTATAAAGTTCTTTTATACATGAGTTTTTAATGTTTCAGAGAATATTTCAATAGATAGAATAGAAATATTTTAATACAAAGAAGAATATTTCAGAATAACTCAGAGGAAATCAGTTATTCACTATAATTTGGCTTATTTTTTATTGTCATGTGAGTAATGTTATGTTTATTTCAGTTGCGAATTATTATTATTATATTATATTAAGATCAAAATATGGTAAAGTTGTCTAAAATAAATATCTATTCCACCTATTGGAGAAGAAAAATCATAACCAGAGATTGAATATTTGACGCTGTAAGACAGACGAGGTAGTATTAAATGCCACTGGCTTGTAAAATATAAATGAGAGTTCGTTCGCGGCATAACCCTTTTATGAATTTTTAAAAAATTCCGTTTGTGTACCAAGATCAGCTTATTGCTGGAATTACATGTGTTATTGTTGCTGCTGTAGGTCGAAACACGATAAAAAATTCATAATCTACCGACAGTTTTTTTATTTAAATTTGACTCTTATTACGTGAGTGTTGCGGTGTGTATTTGCGTATAGAAATGTCGCCTCATTTTCCGCCGACATTGAATATTCTGCCGTGTTTGGAGGAAAAACAAAGTGTTAAATTGCGTGAGGGAGTCGCTTTTGAGCGAAGCGTTGCTGTGGGACTTTGGACCTTGGATCTGGATCGATGTGTGTGTTTTTTGAAAAAAATGCCACGGCGAGGAGACAGAAGGGATGTAGGTCAAGTGACAACCTACAGTTGCTTCACTCGGGGCCCGCAAACAAGTTTGTTTTATACCGAACTGAGTCACGGCTCGCTTATGGCACTCGAATATTCTCTCTTTGTAGTGTAACTTTGCTTTGTTTTTTTCATATTCAATGGCGTCGTGACCGAACGGTCTTGTATGCTACCGTGACGCCATGGGTATCAGGTTCGGTTCTCGATGTGAAAATTTATTAATTATATTAAAAGGTTATGCTGATGTGGTTTAATTGCGCCAACTAATACGGATTGATACCACGATGCAACAGAATACCAGCGTTAAATAATATACTAAATAAACTTTATTTCCTTGAGTGACTGAGGATATTGTAAAAACGAATGTTTTCAGTATATATAATAATTGTTATTAACCAAAAAGTGTAACGTTATTATTTTTTAAATGCCTGTCTCTGTCATTCAAATAAAAATTGAAAATAAATAAATAATAATTATAAAGCCATACATATCATGAATATTTTTTTAAACTAACTTCAGGGATAATTGAATAGGTTGAATCACATAAACTCTACTTCAATTAAGCTAATAAACAATCTAACCCATAAATACACAAAAAATATAAAAATAAACAAATTACACTTAATAAGGCATTTTTAAGTGTCCTCTGAATTTCCACAAATTATGAGCTAGATTTGGTATTTAATATAACAAGTATTTTTACTCTTTATCGTCATTCCATTGTAAGAGCACTCAGCATTTTAATGGTTTTAAAAGTGTACCATGAAACTAGAGGTACGTTGGTAGAGGTACGTAGAAACTAGAGGTAAGTCATACGTAGGTTCACAGAATACCCAGCGTCAAACGGTACTAGTACTGTGTTTCGCAGTGTGAGTGAGGATAGCGGAGACAATGTGCGGACTAGGGCACGGTTGTTCATGGGCGACGGTGTTCCATATACCATATAGGTGACCCATATGATCCAGTGTCCGCTATAGAATATTAAAAAAATATTTCAACGCTAAGTGCAGCTAAATTCAAATAAAGAAATGTTATTTCTTTACACATAAATCTAGCATTCTAAAATACTTACAATAAAGTAAAGTATTCCCGTCGTAAATAATAAGTATTAACAGAAACAAAAATTGCTGTACGTAATATGCATACGTCTTGAATTAATCCATGAAGACGTAAATTGTAAACGCGCTCAGATGCGAGGAGTTCCTTATGCTGAATCCGGGATTGCTGCGGCTTATCGCGCGACGAATATTCCGTATTATTTAGAAATTCACGCAATACTGACGGCTTAACTATCTTCTAATCGGCACGCGAGTTCGTCGACACTGTTTGGAATCTAGCACATCAAATAAGTGTTTGTTAAAAGCGCTCAGCATAATCTACCGGCAGTTCCTACAATTGTCAAAAGAAAACGGGAAACTTACAAAGAAAATTTAATGCTTCACTTTATTATTTTTACCGATGGAAGAGCAACGCTGAAGCAAATGCTGACGCAATAATTTGGCCGGCTTGTAAGAAGTGATACCACGCGCTCACAGAATCGCAGGCCCTCAAAAATGACGCTTAAGTGGCGTAAAAAGCCGGAAACTCAACCAAAGCGCGAACTGTAGCGCAACTGGTAATGGACGGAGGTGTTCTCTTACCGCAAAGGAGACCTACCAACTCCGTTGTTCGCTATACTATGAAAAAAAAATATAAGAGATCGGAGAACATCGTCGATAACTGCGCTTTGATTTCGGTGTCTGCTTTTAATCCCCTTACTAATCGAAGCAATACGTAAGTTCTTTTTTATGGTGCTATTCTCTGAGCCTGTAATATCTGGCCGAGCCGTACTTACTAATATATCAGCATGGTACTCACACTTGCAGACCCATTTCAAATATATTCATACACACACGAGATATTACTTTGATAATTTCGTTGTGTTTTTAAGTCCTTCCATGTCATCGGCAGAGATGTTTTAAACTTGAATGGAAAGTCAGACCACGCCTCTTCATTAAAATCATATAAAAAGTCCATCGAGTTCATTTGCATGTTATAGAGCGGGCCGTAAATTTCTTACCGTTGGTTTAAGCGTATGTTAGTAACAAAAAGCCTTTTTTGTATATTAAATTTCTTTGTAAGATTATTTAACATATCTAAAAAATAATTAAAAAGGTTTTACTATTAAGTTTTACTTACAGTAAAACTAAAAAGGTTTTACTGTTAAGTTTTATTACCTTAAGTTTGGCGATTGACATGTTATTAAACAAAATGGAATCCATGCAGAGGTGACTTAATTTATTTAAAGTTTTTTTTCTTCAATTAGGTTCATAGAGGACACTTTTGCTTCTCATTTTATAATAATGAATAATAATAGAGATATCACGTTATAGTACACGTTTTGTATGTTGAGAAATTTAACGGCAACATGTTGGTATAATTTGAAGATGCTTTTGTGTGAAGTAGTAAGTAACCTTCTATAATAAATCAATTCTATATCTAAAAAGTCTTTATAGACCAATGATAACTGAGTTTACAATCAAATAGAAACTTTTTCCAGACAAAATGTACGCAAACTAAAAGTTAAATGAATCTTAATTATATCAGAAATGGAATATTTCAAGATGTTAGAGTTTCAGCAGTAAATGTAGCGGTGCAAGATGTACGACGCGATTACACCGAGATATCACAGAATTTATTCAACTTTTGCTTTTAATTATCTTCACATCAGAATATTGAACCCTCTCACTTGTAAACCTTGCTTTACTTGGAACAATCTAATTCTGTCAGTTTCGCTGACGTTCACTTGTCGGTGCAAAACGAGACAGAATACTAATGAAAGATCTAATTTCAACAAAGTTTAATACTCATTACGTGTTTAAAAATATTTAAAAAATATATATATATTTAATTGGTAAACAAGCCACCAATTAAACCTCACCTTGGGCAAGAGGTCCTCCGCCGATGGACACTCCCAGCCCTTGCAGAGACGCGGGTGCGTTTCCGGCTTTCAATGAAAAATAAAAGAATAAAAACTAATTGAGTACAACACCCAACCAGGAGATGAACTAAGTCTTATATAACGATCTATGTCCCTCATTAGTTACTTACATATGAACTATTTAATGAGTTATTATGTTCAACTAATAATCACTTATGTATTTCCTATGTATAAATTCTAAATATTTTAAGTTTCTAAGCTAGTCTTCATAAGAAGAACATCTTTGTATCTTAAATAAATTACTCAGCGTGAAATATTAGTTTTACTTGAAATGGTGTCTCTGTTGTGTTTGGCTGAGTGAGGATATCGGAGGTCCTTAAAATAGTGCCGCTTAAAAAGCCGGCAACACAATCAATTCGCGGACTGTGCGATTGTTCATGAGCAGCGGTGTTTTCTCACCATATAGTGAGAAGGAGAAGAGAAGAAGGAGTGACCTGCTCCGTTGTCCGCTATAAAATAAAAAAAGGAAATTAAAAAAATAAATTCCTCTATGATGAAATAATGAATAAGCAAAAAATGTCTTCGCATATCCGCAATGTAATTAAACAGCATCGTCATCCAGCGACGTCCGTGGTCTAATTAAATTTAAATTGGAGTTGAGAGGACGCAGTCTTCGTTCAGTTATTATAATTAAACAAATCCAGGCCGGGGATCGCAGAATGTAACATCTAACTGTTAACGAATTGTTGTTAAATTAATTCAATTGATCATTGATTTCACCTACACAGACATCGAAACGATGCTTGGAAAATTGGGGTGATTTTTTAAAATTTGTTTTTGTTATCGTCCGTGGAACGATATTGATAAATGAGGTGTCAAACAAAATGGTATCGCTGTGTAGCGATCTCATTTTTGCTTATTTTCATTTAAAAACGACGTCTTATTATATAGTCAGCTCAATGAGAACATAATTACAATTTTGATGTGTTTATAATTTTATCAAAAATATTTGATATTTATTTAATTCGAGTTGTTACTAGGCTTAAAAAGAGCTGTCTGAGCTTAAAAAGCTGTTCAGGGTAAAAGGCAGTAAATAGATATTAATTTACAAATCCAAGCCAATGCAGAATGTTGATCACAGAATCGATAGAGCTAAATATAAAGGCAGCACAGCTGTACGTGCGAGTATAAAAAGAGCGGCCAAATTGCCACTGAATATAAATCACCCCGATCGAGGGTTGATGTGAACTGAAAATGTTTTGCGAATTTTCAATGTTCGCGTTTTAAAAGCCAAATCTCTGCGGCCTTCGCATCCTGTATGCAACAAAGATTATTTTAATTAGATATATAATTAAAATTATTTAAATTAAAGATAAAACTTGTCAAGTTAAAATGTGTTAGCAACATCAGTCCGCTAAAATATTATATGTATCTTTCGTAACAAACCACAAACAATGCAAACCTGGTGAACTCTTCCAAGTCCAACTTGGAGATTTCCCGCATTTTATTCTTATGGAAAAATAGTTAAAAAAATATATTAAGCAGTATAACTTCGAATGGGTACCACATTTTTGTTTACTATAATTTTTATGTGAATAAGAAGTTTAGCAGATGGTACGAAAAAGTTTGTCATTTGTATTGGATTTTATCGAAGGCTTTATGTGTTCTTTTCGAAACAGGCGAGTCTAATTGGTGGTAAAAGCATACAGTCGCCTTACAACCACGCCACATTCCGCGCTTTGGTTGCGTTGCCGGACTTTTAAACCGCTCAAACTGTTGATTTGGTGAAAAAACACAGTATAAGTACTGTTTTATGCTGGTAATCGGAGAAGCCAAAGTCAAGATTTGAGAGTGCTGACTCTCGCCCGGCTACTGTAACGCCTTTCCAAGGACCAAATAAATTATTCACACCGAAGATCGAACCAACTCCCCATGATTCTACGGTTGCTTAGAACAGTGTTCCTGTAAGTGACCCTCAGATAATAAGGTTGTCTTATAAATTTTATTTATTTGTTATGTACGTTTAAAACCTTTAAAAAATTTATGTATTTCGGCCACAAAGCTCTTAAAAATGAAAACGACATATCGGTTGAGTTTCAAGAACAGATAGCCATTGAGGAGATGGTTCAAAATAACATTATGAAAATACAAAAATTGGACTTTTAATGGACGGCCCAAACTTAGTTTTATCTTTGTAATCCAACCACAAGGCAACTTTCAAGCAAACGAGTTAACTTAAACGATTTCCCTTCGAGGAAAAACTCAGAAGTAATAGCATTTTGCGAAAGTTCTCCGCTATACTTTACAGATCGCAGTTAAGTTTTTTTTAATAATTGTATTACTCGACTCGAGTTTATAGCAAGACGGTGAAAAATGGATTCGTACGATTGATATCACAAATATTAAGGCAACATATTTGATATGTAAAGTTACATTTAGTATCAATGGTTGTGGATAGGTTTACTATTGTAAGGCTTTATAACCAATATTAAACCATAAGTTGCAACCGTAACGTACATTCAATGGAAAATATATCATTAATACACGGTAGACGCATTGCGTATCACTTGGTAGCACAATAAAAATAAAAGCATAATAGCACATTTAATAAAAATAAAATTAAAATTTTAAACTCATAGTTTTTTGTATAAATAGTGTGGTGTTTTACATGAATTTTTTGTAAAGTATTAAAGTTTCCCTATCTTGTCTTGTCTGTGTTATTGTTATAGCGGACAACGAGCAGGTGGGTCTTCTATACGGTAAGAGAACATCGCCGGCCATGGACAACCGCGCCGCAATCCGCGCATTGGTTGTGTTGCCGGCTTTTTACGCCACTTGAACGGTATATTAAGGCCCTCCGATATCAATCCAACATTTTTAAAAATTAAGACACTTTAATAAATAAAGTAATAACTTACCTACTTAAAATATAGAACTCCGTATAAAAGATAAACATAGCTAAATTTAAGGGACTTGCTGTTTTGATAGCGGCATTTTCATGACGGCATGGTTCCGAGTTTTATTCTCAGTGTTTAATATATTTTACAGTTTTAGTTAAAATTTTAAAAGGCGTGACAGTGAGTTGTTAATATTGTCTTGCTTGTGGAAGAGCCATATGCATATGCTCTAACATTATATGGATCGGCTCGACTGAAGAAATTTGGCGTAAAATAGTATTTATACTGTGTTACGCGTAGAAGTACCTCATCTTGGAAGGTCGTATCGCTCATTGCTTAGTTAGCGTTAAATCACACAATCACAGAGTGCAATTCGCATCAAGGTTCCGCATGGATAGCAATATACTTTTAGAATGAAGGGATCCGACTGTCCTGGTATCATCTTCATCATAAAAAATATATTACCGAGAGCCCGACAAAACAATAAAAATATGATCTCATTAATAAATTTCCATCACAATTTGCGAGCATTTCCATCCAACTAAAACATAACAGATTTGTCCGTGATTTCAGTTCAAGATTTTTGCGTTCTAAATAAACGCGAATTAAAGCAAAATAAATTGAAACAGTCTCGTTACGCAAGCGTTGTTAAATGGCTCTCGAATATTAGAGATTTGTGAGCGCTGTCAAGTGTCAGGTCTAATTGCTCGCTGCGTTCATTAGGCAAGACAGGAGGGCAGCAAGACGCGATCCGAGTGATGCCTTCGTGCCTGTCGAGGTCCTCTTTACGCACTTTTCGATCGACCTATGAAATCCCAGGAGGTTATCAATGTGATTTGTAGTTTTATTAGGTAGAATAATGAGCCGGAGAGCCATGTAGCATATGCTAATGCACTAATTGGATCGGCTCGTCCGAATTGATATCACGGGCTCACAGAATACTCAGCGTGAGATGGTAGTAGTATTTGAAACGGTATTTCTACTGTTTTTCGTTGAGTGAGTGAAGATATTTGAGGCACTTAAATTTAAAAAAATGCCGACAATGCTGACAATGGCGTGGCTATCCATGGGCAGCGATGTTCTCTTATCATATAGGAGACCCATCTGTTTCTTTGTCCATTATATTATATATATGAAAAATGGGCACCCGTAGCCCCTGCTTGCAGCATGTTAGTACGCTCTTTTTGAAGGGTTTCCAAGTCGATGAACGCAGGAACTTGATTCTACAGATTGGTAGCGTGCGGCACAAAATGTCTTAAAAACGCTCAGTTGCGGAATGAGAAACACGTTTAATGAGTAGTCGTTTAACATGAAGCGATTGAGGAAAATGGCGTTTCATCATCATCTTCATCATTTCAGCTATAAGACGTCCACTGCTGGACATAGGTCTCCCATTGGACTACCATGAATACCTGTCGGAGGCGACCTGCATCCAGCGCTTTGCGGCGACTCTCATAAGGTCGTCTGTCCACCTTGTGGGTGGACGTCCCACGCTGTGTTTGCCGGTCCGTGGTCTCCACTCTAACACTTTTCGGCCCCATCGGCCATGGAATGGCGTTTATTTTTCTTCAAATTTTATTTTGTTTAGTTTTCAGGATATTTTACATTGTATCAACGTCTTAAGAGATAATATTGACACGTGGTACTGTTAATACAACCTCTGAGAAACAAGATTTGTTTTTGCAAATAGTTACATTTCTAAACTTAGCTCATTAACTTTATTATAAAAATATTTTTCCGGCATTTTGAGGTCAGTTGAGTTTATTTTAAATAATTATTTTATATTAACAAGATCTACACTGTCTCTATTCTATAAATTAAATTACTTATATACCACATAAAGAATACAGTTGAATTTATGAAAACTAAAAGTTAAACTTAACTATTTTCAAACCTAAGTTCATTGTTGCTTACGTCAATTATGACTCCTCTGGACTCTCAGTATAAAATTTAGCGCATACCTGAAATGAGAAGAAATTACAATTTTATTAAATTGTTCAAGTACAAAATATAGATAAATAAACAAATATCGTATAAAATATTTGTCATTAAAAAAAGTATAGTTATGAAGTATATTTAATGAAAAATTTAATAATAAAAAAATAAATAAAAATTACCAACACGAAAGAAACAACAAGAAAGAAACCCGTGGGAGTGCCATGTTGAAGCATATGCTGACGCACTAATTGGGCCGGCTCTTCGGAAGTGATACCACGAGCTCACAGAATGCTGAGCGTGAAACGGTACTTGTACTATGTTTCGCAGACTCAGTGAGGATATCGCAGACCCTTAAAAAAGTGCCGCTTAAACGGGATAAAAAGGCGACAAAACAACCAAAGCGCGGAATGTGGCACGGTTGTTCATGGGCGGCGGTGTTCTCTTATCATATCGTACACCCACCTGCTCCATTGGCTATTAGAATACAGAAAAATAAAATAATAATACAAAATTAGTACATATATACAAAAAATACGAAGCTAAGTTAAAAAAAGAGGAAGCACTTGGCTGTGGGCCCCACCATAAGTGTTTTGAGCTCCGGTGCACAGCGCCCCCTATATTTTTAAGTACAATAAATATGCATCCCATATAAAATAGGTAAGGTAGGAGCCTTCTAGCTAATTGGTTTTATAAGTCTACACTTAAATAAATGGTATCGGGAACCGGTCCTGACGAAATATAATTTAATTTATAATTTATTCGGTCTCTGGAAGGGATTGATAGTGGCTGGGCGAGTGTCATAATATGTCGCATCCGTGAAATTGTACTTCAAACGATACTTCTACTGTATTTCGCTGAGTGAGCGGGTGTATTGAAGGCAACAAAGCGCGGACTGTGGCGCGGTTGGTATAAGGCGGCGGTATTGTCTTACAATATAAGACATCCAACTGCTTCGTTGTCCGCTATACCGTAAAAAATTGAGATAGATTTTAAATAACTAAATATGATTTATCTTATTCATGTCAGATGCAAATTTAAATATAAAAACAGCCCATTCGTTCATAAGCCGCGATAATAGGCACTGACTAATAAAAATATGAAATACATTTTACAATATGGCAAGAATGCTGTTACGAAGTTTAAAAATAACTTTATAAATCGATTCTATTACGAAGACATATCAGTCTAGAAGTAGCTTTAACTTTTTTATATCTGTGTTGCGTATTTTTGCGATATTCGTGGAAGATATTAATAGCTCCTAATTTCACTAATATTGGTTCATTAATTTGGTTTCACTAATACAAAAGTATCGTGTTTACATATGTCTTATATGTTATGGCTGATTCAATCTCATTATTTTTTGTTTTTACATACATACAACCTAAATTTGTGCACCCCTCTATCAATAACACCAATTATTTAATATCGATGTTAGTACTTAAAAAAAATATATGACAATATCTTTACCAAGCTGAACATGAGTAGTTTTGGGCTCGATCACAAAAGCTTTTTTTTACATAAAACGAAACGCATCGAACTCCATCCAAACATTCCAGAGCGTCGTCACAGATTCATACATGCACTGACCAACTCCTATTACCTTCCCTTATCGTCATGAAAATGTTAATTAAGTACACGTGCTCAACACAACATAACCTCAAAACGAGACCCGAATTTGGTCGTAATTAGTGCGTTATCTCGCCACAA
>DWCF01004772.1:0-15609 GCA_018230265.1 Delias oraia | reverse complement strand
AAGAAAACTAAGCCATTTTATTTATCACAAAAAATTGATTACTCTTTTATTTTGCATTTTTATTTAGATTGAACAAAAGCGCTTCAATAGAAGAAATCGTAAAATTTGTCCACCAGTACGGCCATACAAACATGCGTAATATTATAAGAATATCAAACGAAGAAGCTGTGTCATCGGATTTTTTTGGCGAAACTCATTCCTGCATTCTTGATGTAAACTCAAGTTTTAATCTCTCCTCTAATTTTCTTAAACTTGTTTGTTGGTATGAAAATGAATACTCATACGCTTGTCGTGTAGTCGATACAGTATTATTCTCGGAACAACAATTTCAAATGCATTTTATACCCATAACTATCGAATCTATATCGAGAGGCACCACAACAGACAGAAGCAAGAGGATATTTGTTCCTAACAATTATACTTTCAAAATAAATCCTGACATGGTATCGAGTGCGTCACAGGACTCGGGCTTCAAAATGAAATTATTTCCAAGGACATTAAAAAACAGCACGCTTAGTGGCCGAAATTTACCTTCACCACCAACAACTTTAAGCAGAGTTGTTACAAAAACTAATGAAGCTTTAAAATGTATAAACAAAACAAATATTATGAAAGATACACAATCTCAAAAAAATGTAGGCACCCTTTTTGAAAGTTGTCTACATTTAGGACCAGCAAGTGCAGCACAGAGCAGAGAAATAAGAAATCAACAACAACTGGAAAAGGTTAAGAAAGAATTTTCTAAAGTAGTAAATTTGACAGAAGTTTTGCTTAATAAATCAAATCATGGTAATAATCAAAAGAATATTAATGTTCAAAAAAGCACATTTAGTCCACATTTAGATGAAAAAAGTAAATCCAGTATTAATAGTAAAAATCAAGAAAGAGAAAATAAGATACTCATCGAACCTAATAAAGAATCCACACTTTATCATGAAACAGCTGATGTCTCCATATTAAATGCAAATACAGATTCCGAACAAAAATTATCAAATGACACAATTATGGCCAATATTAACGCTACCACGCCTCTAAAAAATCTAGATATTGACAAAAAATCCAGTGTTCAACTCAGCGATTGTAATCTTTTAATTGAATATTCAAAATCAGATATAAATTCACTACCGAGCATTTCTGAAGTAGCTATGTTTGATAACTTACATAAACGCGGTAACACAAGAAACGTCGCTTTACATTTAGGGTCAGAGAACATCATTTGTAATATAGTAGACGTAAATAACGAATGCACTAGAACTAGACTTAATAGAAAATATTCTACATTCGAAACACAAAATTGTAGAAATACAAAGTCAGATAAAATTGATGCCACTGTAACATGCGTCAATATTCCTGAAACTCAAGAATTACACGGTGAAACAAAAGGAAATCCGATAAGTATCATATGCTGTAATGAAAGTCAAATGGTTACTCTATCTGAAACAGACGGGAAAGAAATGGATACACCCGAAGGACATATAAATGTAACAGAAAAGGATGAAATTAAATCGAAACAATCGATTTCTAATACTGTAGTAGAAGCGAATAAAAAAGTTGTGGAAAATTATTTGCGTAGAATATCTACAAATCGAATGGATATGACATCAGCAGGCGCTTCAAGATGTGTTAGCCCATGTTTATCTTCTGTTTGCATTGTTACATCGCGAAAAAATAACCAAGACATTTTTGATAAATTAGATAGTACCAGTGGATCCGATTCGGAAAATTCATTCGAAGAAAAGAAATCTCAAGTAATAAATATTACCGATTTAACGAATTCTGTAGAAGATCTAGCGCGCTTAGATAAAATTTGCAGGATAATTGAAATATCAGACGAATTGTCGGATAATTTGTTTGCCGCCTTGAATGATTCGGATGGTTTTGATAAAAAGAAAACTTGGTCATTCAAAGATTTATGTGCACGGATCAAATTAGATGATTTTTGTAATAAAGTTTTTGGTCAGTAAATTGTTGATGTGAAATTAAAGAATGTTTAGAAAACTGAGGTTTTATTTTAAGGTACTTAAAATATGTACTTTTGTAGACATACAAAAAATATAAACCTTATTATAGAAAAAAAATTATATAAAATATCACATTTCTAGAACTTATACTAGCAGGTACTTAATTAGGTACGTACCAGGTACGTAATTGAGTATTTTAAATCTTACCCATTGTTGTGGTTCATAAAGACATTACTCTTAATAAGCTTATAGTTGAGATATATAATAGTTTTAGAGAATACGGCGTCGTCTAAGTCTATGAAGTCTGCTATAACTACATTAATAGGTGATGAGATGTTGGCCTTTGGGGGCCCCGGAGTAAACTCAGCCAGTTTCGGGTAGATCTCATTTTTAACCGGTTTAGCACATTTTTCTCGTAACGTCGAAACCCACCTGCAACGTATTTTATTTTATATAGTTTTGTTAGTGATTATTTATGATAATCTAGAAAAAAGGAATTAACTATATTTTGGTCAAGAAATACAATCGTTAAACTGAATTACATCTTATTTATTTCTCATTTAATTTATGCTAGATGTACCAGATAACTTTAGCCGCCGGTCTTATCTTTATATTTGGAAATGTTAATTATTTTGAGTAAATCAATGGCTAACTTCGTATATAGAAAATCAATATATCTAAATAATATTTAGAAAAGATCACCTTAATAAAATAAATGTCGGTGTTGGTGTTAATACAGCTTGGTGTACAAAACCCAAACCGGGATGGCGTTTCACGTTTTGAAGAAACTGAAGTAGACCACTTAAAGTATCCTGCTGCGGCCAGGGTGATGGCAACATATTAGTTTGCCAAAACTCCCCTGCTGCCTGCACCGATGGATTACGATACACAACAATCACCTGTAATTTTAATATTTAATAATTAGAAAATATCTACATTCAGAAATATTAAAAAATAGTTATTAAAGAATATGGCGAGTTAATTTACAACTCTCTTATAAAGTTAGTGAATTTCTAGAAAAATATACCTACAATTATTATATTACGTCATGTATCTGTAACAAGCTAATGTATAGATTTTATTATAACACGATAAAAGTAATGTGAATTTTTAAAAAGGTTCAGAGATTCTTATTTATATAATATATTAATATATATTATTAATATATATTATTTATATAAAAGTCAAGAATTAATTTACTTAAAGGATTGTTATTTGTTACATACAAATTTGTTGATAAATATTTTTTTTTATAGCATAGCTTACAATGGAGCAGGTGGGAAGAGAAAATCGCCCCTTATAGACAACCGCACCGCAGTCCGAGCATAGGTTGTGTTGCCGGCCTTTTACGCCACTTTAAGGGCTTCCGATATCCTCACTCACTCAGTGAAACACAGTACAAGTACCGTTTCACGTTGAGTAAAAAACGTTTAGTAAAAAATTTATTGCTTATTACAAGCAAACAAACAACAAGCAATCCCTTTGTTTTAAAATATATGTAAACTGATTTGAATAAATCATATTTAATGTTTAATTGTCGGCATCAGCGTTCGTCATAATTAAATATCAATGATATTAATGGTCGGTTTTCATATTGTAACAGTGTGTATACATACATAATAAATACTCTTTTGCATAATTAAAGTCTCTACTGAGAAACAGTTTATATGAAATTATAAATACATTTTATAACCTATCATACCTGCTGCCCTAACCTTTGTAGAGTATTCAATGTAATACTTTGAAGGTCTTGCTTTTTGGGAACAAGTTTTGGTCCATACATATTCAATAAATATCTCATCAATTTTCTATGGTCATCAGCAGTAAATCCATAAAAATGCTGCAGATCCAAAATGACAACCTAGAATGACCAACATTTTGATGTCTTTACAATGTTCTCAAACTAAATACTCACAATTCAAGAGATGTAAAATTGTATCCATCCAAATTATTTTGGAATGCATTTCTTATATCCAGGAATAGATATTTTAATGAAAAAATATGAATGAGGGAGTGATTAATTTACCTCTCCAGAATGAGAATCAATGAAATCCTTAATTTGATGTAATGGCTCCATAATTTCTCCTGCATAAACTCCATGTGTGAAATAAAAGTTCTCAGAACCAGTCTTTGTTGCAAGTCTCAAATCAAAATACCTGAAATACTATATTTCTTAAAGATACATTGGAATAAGGAAAAATTAATTAATATATATTAATTGAATAGGAACTAACAAGAATTCATAGTTTGTTTTAAATACACTGCCATTTAAATCTGTTCATCTTATATCTATGTAGTAAAATTCCTAAAATATTAATTTAGAATTGAAAAATGAATAAATAACTTAAATCTTTGCTTTTGTAATATAAAAAACTTACCTAATACCCATTAAAAGTTGCTGTGTTGCATCTACACTTTGAGTAATTGTCCATCTTAATATTGTACCTTGAAACAAAGGGAACAACCTTTTTAAAATTGGTTCAGCATCAGGAGCCAAACCACTTGATCTTGTGATAGCATAAGTCATTGAATCATGACTACCTGAAATAACACAAAATTAAGATTAGGGGATTAATTTAAAATTACCAGAGGTAGCCACTATAATTGCCTCTTTCCATTAAAAATTTAGTGTTAAAAAATATACCACAAATCTACTGTTTCATGTTTCCACACACTTATTATTTGTCACATTATTTGTTTACCTGGAATGGCAACATATATAAAAGGGATATTTTTAATCTGTTCTGGCAGGTTTTTCATCCAATTTTCTAAGTCTATCTTCAGACCAGAAGTGTCTTTGCCCATTATTATAACTGAAAATAATTGATGTAACAAGTTATCTTTACAACATATAAAGATTAATTGAGGTCAATACAATATGCATACAAAGGTTTTTATGCAATGAACTTAAGTCTTTGTTACTATACTTTATTTATGCCTTTGTCTCGCGGAAAAAAACTGGAGTAAAGCCAATAATTTACTTATATTTACAATTACGATGAAATTAAATTATGATCAATTTTAATGTTTATTAGCACAATGAAGTAAATACATCTTTGGGAAGAGGATTCAGTTTATATTTTTAAACGAAAAGCCACATATCCACCAGAATAACTTAGAGGATAAGAACTCAGAAGAAACTCAGAGGATTATAAAAAGTTGTGAAACTATTTCAAGTTCCTAACATTTTTTCTGTGTGTTATCTTCTAACTAATGTCTTCAGTATCTTAATGCTCAGCCATTTACAAATTAATGTATATTACCTGTGACTACAACTCGAGGAATGTATGTTATTAAATTTTGACATTTAATAGACAATGCATTTGATAAACAAATTTTTATGGAGGTAAATTTAAAAAATGGAACGTCACCGAGAGCGAAATACTAAATTGATTTTATCATTTTTGGTAATACCAAATATATTATATAGTACATATATACGTTAGTTTTTACTTTAGAGGAGAGCCCTTACTTTAGAGGAATATATTGAATTAAGATATAAATCTACTGACTTCAAAACATTCTTAACAACAGAGCAAACCACGAATAGTTTTGCTTGGAGTTGCAGTAAGATAGGAGAACATAAAAAGTAATTTTTTAATATGAAATATAATTTAATTTAAGAACTATATTTTGACTGTCTTATCAAGCCTATATTACTATTTTAATTAATTAATGAATGAATTAATTAACTATTTAATTAAGTAAATATCACTACTAGTATTTTAAGTCCATCAAAGCCTAACGGAAACTGATCAACATTTTTTTAAAAAATATGTTTACATTTGAAAAAAGGTTTACTTTAAATTATATTCAAGTATAAGCTGTAAATATGTACACTTGTAAGTACTTACAAAAGATGCAAACTAGCTTCAATTCCATATTGAATGTTATCACTTTGTAAATAAAGTATTAAAGGATTTTATTAGCACTAACACGGTATGAGTGAATCTAAGATTATGATAGGTATGAAGGTAACGTGTAATTATTGCAAAGCATATTGTGCTATTTTATGATAAAAAAACGTGTTAGATTTCTTTGTTTGGCTCTCAATAGAAACGAACTAACTGATTTAGGCTTTGTGTGATTTTTAATTGAATGAATGAATTTAAATTTTTTTATTTGGTGAAAGGTTTGTAACTTTTTGCCAGAGATGGATTTTGAATTGATTTGGTACTTTTTGCATAACCTTGACTACACTACTTTATAGTTTATTCAATATTGTGTCTAACAGAAAAAAGGAAAATTATATAAATAAGTGTCTACGGAGTAAAAATTTCGATTGTCTATCAAATAATAATAATTATATTAACTTTTAGTATATTTTATGTATTACATTTTAATATAATTATCCAAGAATATAAATAACAAAAAACTTCTATTATGTAAATAATGTATACTAATACTGTGCAAGTGTACATATTAATTACGTATGCATCAAGGAAAATAATTTCTACAAGTTTTTAAAAATATATTAATAAAATATCATAAATAATGATTAATTATAAAAATACTGATTTGGGGTACAAGCTAAAGGTATTGATTATTGGGATCGATCCTTAAAGGTTGCTTCATAGGTAGGTATTGTACAGACGTTAATATATATTCATTAGATATTTCTTTAATTTTTTTAACTTGTGTTATTTATTTAATCTTATTTAATTTAAAATAT
Organism: Delias oraia; assembly: GCA_018230265.1. Lineage (NCBI taxonomy): Eukaryota > Metazoa > Arthropoda > Insecta > Lepidoptera > Pieridae > Delias > Delias oraia. Next base: position 8,976 of record DWCF01004772.1, on the reverse strand, counting down.
AAAAATGTAGAAATAACATAAGAAACAGTATTTAACTTATACTTATATAACCATTATTTTTTTTATAATATAGACTACGGAGCAGATATATGGTAAGAGAACACCGCCGCCCAACCACAGTCCGCCCATTGGTTGTGTTGCAGGTTTTTTACGCCAGTCAAGCGGGATTTTAGGAGCCTCCGAAATCCTCATCCTCATTCATAATATATTTTGTAGTATATATTCACATGATATACGCTTTAAATGCGTTGAACGCGCGGTGCCGCGACCGCCATGATTGAGTATTCAAATAGGAGAAGGTCTATAACTGATGCTAAAAAAAAGTATAATAACCATTTCGCGTCAGTACGCTGGTATGTTGAACTTACTTTTAAAAAATGTACTAAAAATGGCACACGTTACATATACCGTTAGGTGTTAAAAGCGGTTTTGCAGAAAAAAAAATCGTAAAAGCGATATGTGCACTAAACAAAATATATGTATATCAATACAACAGATGGCTACAATTATTATAATGAATCACTCAAATTATACCGAGTATGCTGTGTGGCTGGCAGTAAATGTTCGATGTTACAATTAAAGTTTTATCTTAATATCTCTTTACAAAGGGATGTAGTATTATTGCTCTTTTGTAATTTTCATACACAGTCTAATGATATTGGTGTCTAAAGTGAATTGTTACAATAGTTTAGTTTTTTTTGATACGTTTAATATAAGTTTATAAAGACAAGTTCTCATTTTAACATGAGAATGATGACAAAATATAATAACATTGCGTTTTCCTATCTAATCAAAATTAAACAAGTACAAAAATATAAAAATTATTAAATTTTAGTTAAGGATATTTGAATAACTATTAAATATTCAAATAAGAATATTAAGTAATAGTTTAATCAATTGCATTTAAAATAAATTAAACTAATTCCAATAGTTGTCAATTGTATCGACAATTGTCAGTTGACAGTTGCTGTTGTGAGTACTGACTTGTTCTATAAAATATTTATTCAATCTTCATGCGAATGATTGAATTTCATTCGCTGATCAGAGTTCATACTACTTCATACCTAAAGTATACATACAGTTTGCCAGTCGTGTTTCACGCATACGGGTGTTCCGTATATTAATTTCTCCAGGTGGCTTGTGCACCACGTTAGTAAATCGATTAAATTCAATAAGAAATTATTAAGCGCAGCAATTAACGAGACCTATTGTGCTATATAAATATAAACAATAATTTTTTTATCATTTTAAATTATTTATTTACAATGAGCAAAATTCGGTCCGGTGTGAAGTAAGTGCGAGCGAAATATAGGTAGTTGACTGTCGTATTTGTGAAACGTCATTGCATTGGTGTTGAGGACAAAACAAAACTGTATCACTATTGTGTTATAAGCCCTGTGAGATGTTGGGGCCGCGTATTAGTTGATAGGTTATATTTTCACGAATTATTGGACTTATTGCGAATGTGTATTGAAACGTTTATCGCTATCCACGGGCGCACTGCTATGCGCCACGACTTGGTTCACTTTATAAGGCATACGTCCTCCGATCACTATTGCGAAGGAGCCCTTTAGTTGCTGGATCGGGTAAGAATTATCTATTTATGGCTATTAAGTTATTAGAACCTCAATTCTTCTATAAAACTATAACCATTCATGTTGTTTGCCTCGAAGAAACCCAGAGTGGAGTAAAATCTTAATCTTTTGAGTTGTTTATATATAGTATAGAAAGTATGTATTATATTTAATGTATGAGTCTGCAATGTCAGCTTACATATAAAAATGTAGTTAATATGATTTTTGATAATTATGAATCAATAATCACTTGATATCGGTACAGTTATTTCTAATCTACATAGTGTAATTTTAACCGTAGCGTCGAGTCAAATAACTTTTAAGTTAAGACAAAATAGAATGAAATAATATTAAACGTGTTCCTAAATGTTATTATTGTGCCAGTTGCAACCGGTTTGAGCACGAGGCCAGCACAAAACCAACGATGGATAGAAAGCGTCTCACGCTCTACTCAATGTATGATACTTCAAACTGGCTCTTGACTTGGCACTGGGGTTATCACTACTATACTGAAAATATATACAATTTGAATAATGATATTGTGAAATATATTATTATTATGCAATCTATTATAAGATGCAGAAAGTTCTAGGTACTAAATTTATAATTTAAAAATTTTGTTCACAATTCGACCAGACAGACAGATTCTAAATTTGTCGTATATCGTATGTGTAAATATACTTTAGAGGAATTAATAAAGAATCAGTTCATTCAACGATTATTTAATTTATTTATATAATATATATGGGTAATAGGTGTATTCAGTTCTATTTCAGGAAAACAATCAAATTAGATATAATATAAAGAAAACTAAGAACCTACGTATTTTAGCATTCGTATCTGTATTTACATCCGCGTTGTTTACGAAACAATAACTAAGTGGGAGAGGCTATAGTCAACATTCAACTCCTATCATGAATAATACATAATTATGTACAGCACGACTTTTAAATCGTGAGTGATCGTAATGTAAATAGTTTCGATTTGTTTTAGTTTACAGCTATATATAACACGCCAATATTTACTGTTTTTTTGTAAAATCTATAATCACAAATGAATGATATTAATTTGTCTCTTTCTACTCATTATTATTTATGACAATAGGAAAACAATAAAAATCTGAAATCGACAGATTATTACAGAATCATGTACACATTTAAAGAGTGTTTGTAGTTGTCGCATGCTAGAAGAAACTTGATTAAATCTACTAGAGTTTATCTTCTAAATATTCAGAATTCATTAAATTAAATATTATTGACGAGACGACTACAGAAATTAAAGCTCCAATTTGGGCCGTTTTCATGCAATTGCGTGAAATGTTGACCTGAATACTTTTCTCTGAAATCTTAACTCACTCGTGAACTTTCTTTTTCTTTCAGGTCGCTGTTAATGGCGTTACTCAGTATCAAAGGCAACTGGTACTTTTATTTATGGCTTACATATTGCAAAGTATACTTAGTTATTATTTGGTTGGTTAGAAATCACTACTGCGGCAGTGATAAGGCTCGATCCGTGATAAGAGCAAGCAACCAGTCGCTTGGGGGCCTCCACAGAGTGCGCACGCGTCGTGTGAAGCATATAGTTGCACTAGCTAGACGTCCTTCCTTAAGAAAGATAGTAATGGCACCAGGAGCAAGCCCAGCCCATGCTATGATGGAGGACAAGGAGAAAATACTGCAATGCGCTTTGGCCAATGGTGAGCAACATATTATAATGTTTATATAAAAAATTGACGTCATTTAGACTATTTGAACTTCGAATATTTTTTTAACATATACACTTTAGAAAAATATTGAGGCTCTTAGTCCATTTGGGGCTTAAAGAATAACATTCACAAATTATTTACATTTAATAAAATAAAATTACAAAGTATTTACCTTTTTTTAATTAACAGCTGGCGTATTAAAAGTTATTCTTGCGACGGTATACATATTATGGAGATATAAAGAAAATTGTAAAGTTAGGTATAAGACACTGTCAGCTGTTATGCAGCCATATCAAATTAGAATGTTGAAATTTTAAGTGTTTATTTTCCTACTTTAAATGTTAATGATAAAATGTATGAAGGTTGTAATATTTTGTAGAGATTGAATTTAGTTTTAAGCATCGTATTTTTTAAAACAATAAAAAATTAATGGAAATAATTTGAATCTTCAATGTAAAAAAATAGATAGGTACTCAAAAAGGTTAAATTGAATTCAACGTACGAAATAAAATAAACAAATTATAACACAAATTAATTTGTTGATATCTGTTTCGCTTAATGTCATTCAATAAAGGTAGTTTCGGAACTATTATATACAGATAATAAAAACATAAGATATTATTTTTCTAAAATATTAGTATAAGATGAACATAACTACTAGTGGTTATGTCCAAAGTAGAGGTCGCTGACATGAGCTTGAATTAGGACAAAAAACCATGGTTCTAATATTTGGCAAAGTGGTCACGCCAGAAAATAGAAAGGTAAATAATCTTAACACTATATGAATAAAATTATCGATTACAACAGATAAAAAAAAATCCCAAAATCTTTTCCACGAGCTAGAGTGGTATAGGAAATTTTTCAAGAGATAGTCGAGTACAATATTTAGATTTTAATGTTAAATGAGTAATGGTCACGTAATTACCTTATGGCAGATAGCCAGCACTACAACTGAGGTCTGAGAAAATTGAATATTTTCGGGTAATTCACGCGGCAAATTCGTGCTACTGTGAGGCTTCCGTTTTCTCCAATAGTCTCAATAAAATAAAGCTTATAAAGCTTATAAATAAAGCTTAGCTATATTAATAGCTTTAATTTTATCATATGAAATAGGCAAACGACGTTTCTAGAGATATGTCTCCATATTTTGATTTCCTCTTCGACTTTTCATTAAGCGTCACATGAAGGAAAACAAAAGCACAAACTTTGTGGTTACAAATTTAGCTTAATAAAGCAATGACTGTTCGATGTGGTTTTTCAGTGCGTTTCGGAATTTCTATGTTTTGAAAATGAATAACAATGAATGAGGCCAGATATAAAAACTCTTGGAATATTCAGCGTTAAACGGTAGTGGTACTTGAGAACGGTATTTGTATTGTGTTTCGCTGAGTGAGTGAAGATATCGAAGGTCCATAAAAATGCCGCATCAGTGGCGTAAAAAGCCGGCAATACGACAAACCGCACACTGTGACGTGGTTGTCCATGAGCAGTGGTGTTCTCTTACCATATAGGAGACCCTCCTACTCTTTTGCCCGCTATACCATAAAAAAGATACAACTCCTAGAATTTGAGATATATAAAAACCTTTAAAGGAAACGGTATCGAAGATATCACATCATGAAATGTGAAGATAAGTTTGGGAAGTATTGCAAAAAAACCGACATACTTTAGGCTACACATAATTCTAATATTAGCTTAAGTGACAATATCGCGAGGGGACAATTGAGTTTGATGAACAAATTTATCAAGCTACAACAACGCGCAAACACAATAAAACGAGAATTATGAAATATTGTGACGTTGAACCACGCCTACAATTCAAACGAGATAGTATCTTATTACTAGGTGTTCTCTGTATACTTGAATAAAAACAAAAGATTAGTTTAAATGATAAGTCGTCGAATTCAGACGTCTTAAGAATATATTTATTCCTCCTTCGACCCCCACAAAGATCTATTATAATAAGCTGTTTATCGTCTGTAGCAACACCAGGATTGTTTTTATACGCAAGCTTACGTAAAAAACATTCACATTATCATTTAATTTACAATAACATTTTTGTTTTAAAATACTGTTATTTTTATCGTTATCGATTTGGCGTTATCAGTTTGACTGTAAATAAAGCTTTAAAAATGATGAAATCATAGTAATTTTCTAAACCATATCATTTGACGGTTATTTATGATTTTAATATACCTAGTTATTTTGTGGATACTAATGTCTTCGTCTCTTTCTTTATGTAGACATTATTTAATTAGAAATAGACTCACCCGTGGGAGAACTATGGTGAAACATATGCGGACGCACTAATTGGGCCGGCTCGTTCGAAGTGATACCACGGGCTTATAGAATACTCAACATGAAACGTTACTTTTACTGTAGTTCGCTGAGTGAGTGAGGATATCGGAGGCCCTTAAAAATGCCACTTAAGTGGCCGACAACAGAATCAATGCGCGGCTTGTGGAGCGGTTGTCCATAGGTGACGGTGTTCTCTTACCATATAGGAGACCCACCTGCTCCGTTGTCCGCTATACTATAAAAAAAACAAACCTGTATAATCATTTCATCTATTTATTCATATGTTTATTCTATAACTTTCTATGATCAATTTACAACAACGCCATTTAATATAGATAATTCACGCGAGAAGAAACTGGAAAATTTTAACTCAATAATTGTATAATCTTATAATTACTAGACGTAAATTGACCCTAAAGCATGCAATGTGTATGCACGTGTTACTAGCATGAACTGTTACGTCATTCATTGATCGCATAATCTATGATTAATCCAGCATAACTCTGTACGATTAAAAAAAATATTATCTCTACAATGTAATCAAGTCGGCTAGACAATATAATTTTTTTTATAGGATAGCGGACAACAGAGCAGGTGGGTCTTCTACATGGTAAGAGAATACCGCCGCCCATGGATAACCCCGCATGACAGTCCGCGCATTATTTATGTTGCCAGTTTTTTTACGCCACTTAAGCGTAATTTTTAAGGGCCTCCGATATCCTGCATATGCTGACCCACTAATTGGGCCGGCTCGTCCGAAATGAAACAATGGGCTCACAGAATACTCAGCTTAAAACGGTACTTGTACTGTGTTTCGCAGAGTGACTGAGGATATCGGAGATCCTTAAAAGTGCTGTTTAAGCAGCGTTAAAAGTCGGCAACACAACCAATGCGCGGACTATGGTGCGGCTGTTCATGGGCGGCAATGTTCTCTTACCATATAGGAGACCCATCTGATCCGTTGTCCGCTGTAGAATAAAAAAATAAATATGATTGAACTTAGATGCTAGTTCAGAGCCAAAGGTACTTAAGAAAATTAATTACTCAAAGATGTTTTCCATCCTTATTACTAAGAATTAGTTTTGTTTACATCATTCCATATGATATCTAAATAGATTTCCTTAACCTATATCTCCGTATGAATCGAAATGCGCTAGCTTGGCTGAGTAGACTTGAGTGGGGTGCAAAGTCCCATCTATTGACAAACGTAAAATCTCCGAAGTGTACACATCTTGTTACGTGAATAATGATTAATACGTAGTATAATTAAATCGAAACGATTTGTCATTGTAACCGAATCAGATCTATTTCAGTTTCAAACATACGTTTCTTTAACATACATTAAAAATAACAATTATGAAATGTAAAGTATCAAGACAGACGATTCACTATTCGGCATTCTGCTGTTGTCTTATCTGTTATCTTGAAATAGAAAATTTATATCTATCGTACTCTATCAAAATTTAGCAGCTAAAAATGAAAATTATCATATGAAATTCGATCGCATTTCATTGTGTTAGCTAGAAATTTCACTCATTTTGTTAAGAGTACTTTTATATATTTACGTTACTTTTATTTTGAACGGGTAATAATAGTTACATGCTATAATTCCACTAGTTTTAAGGCCATCAACACACGCGTCTGTCAGCATGAGCTGGGGTTGTCCGCAGGCAGAGGACCCCTCATCATTTGGCGAGTCTCCTGTTCGTTTGCCGCACGATTTTCATTAAAAAATGTTATTAGAAGTTTACATTATCCTTTTTTTTATTCTATAGCGGACAACGGAACAGGTGGGTCTTCTATATGGGAAGAGAACACCGCCGCCCGTGAACAACCGCTCCACAGTTCACGGATTGGTTGTGTTGCCGGCTTTTTACGCCTTTACGCGGCACTTTTTAAGGGCCTCCGATAGATTCACTCACTCTGCGAAACACAGTACAAGTACCGTTTCACCCATAGTAAGCCCATGGTATCGCTTCGGACGTGCCGGTCCCGTTAGTGCGCCAGCATATGCTTCTGCATAGCTCTCCCACGGGTGAAAAAGCCACTTAAAAATATTCTATTAGATAAACAATGGATATAATATTATTTAAATAGCATGTCGTGGCCCGTGTGTGTTTCAGCTGTTTATAATGAAAATTTTTATAACATTTGTAATTAAATATTATATTAATGAATTTCAATCTCACATATATAATTTTTAAATACGATAGTTATGTACGCTTAGGCCACTTCTTATCTAGCCTTTTATCAGACGTTTCTGAGGCTATCTCATTTGTTTAAATATACTGTAACTTAATGAATAGGTTTTTAATTCCAAAATGTTAATGTGGATAAATCGTTGCCAGGCTGATGCCACAGTGTTCTTTTAATAGTTATGACGTAACTGAACGTATAAAAACAGAAGGCGCGGTAGCTAAAATGTCCTCCTATTGGTCAATGTTTTTGTGGGACGATTGCTCAATTTCTTGTTTTCGTATTTTGTGATTGTACGTCAGCGGTCAGCTCTCTATAAAGCGCGCGTACAATAAATATCAGTTATCCTAAACGAAGTTAATATAAATAAAAAAAATTCCAGTTATTGTTTACCTAGTGCTGCATTCCAGGAGCCCTGTGTTGGTGTTAAAATTTTAATTATGATATTATAAGTCTATCTGTCACATGATTAATGATCTAATTAATTTTATTTTCGATCTAATGTCAATACTGACCCGGACTTATGTAACCATGAAGGTTAAACAATATATGGACCTTACTGATTAAATTACGCAATAAATTAGAGTTATTTCTAGGTATAATGTTTCAGTAGAATGTAGTATTAATTTAATAATTGTTTCAAAACGAATTGCTTTATTTCGTTTAAAGTATTATCATTTAATAGACGTTTTCACTTAATAATTTACATTTTCGTATCAGGAGAAAATAAATTTGAAAATGTACTACATCCAATCAGAAAGAAGACAAGAAAAGTATCTGCGTCATACTCTATTACTGAAGCCATTGATAGCTATTGTTTTTTAGTCATTAATAATAGCCTTTTACATACGTTCGTTGCTGTTGTTTTAGTGTCACTTCGTACAAGGCGTGTCAACCAGTTCGCCCCGCTATTGATTGCCCTGGTGGGATTGCCAGCCCGCGGCAAGAGTCTACTGGCTCACCGCCTCGCCCGTCATCTCAACTGGAACGGAGAGAGTGCTAAAGGTATACAAATGTGTTTATTTAGTTTTTTATTTATATAATTGTTTATATATTCTATTATATATAGAGACCCTCGTAGCTTAATAGTTTTTAAAGTGTACTTAGTATTTTAATACTGTTCCACCCATGGGAGATCCATGCTGAAGCATTTGCTGACGCACAAATTGGGCCGGCTCTTCCGAAGTGATGCCACGGGTTCAC
>DWCF01004771.1:0-15610 GCA_018230265.1 Delias oraia | reverse complement strand
AATTAGTGGCATAGTCTATGGTACTCCAAACCCTAACGTTTCGTGATCAAAGCAGACTCTTCATAGTTTAACTTCTATGCGTAGTTCGGGAAAAATCCATCTGCCCGCAGATTGTCTTCATATCGGTACGGTTGTCGATTGACCGTGTCGTAACTTTTGTCTTCACGTGTCGGATGCTTATCCAGAGGCCTTATCTTGGCATTTCCCATATTTTTCTAGACAAAACAATGGCTTTATTAGACAAACATTTTATAATAATATCGTCTTTAAATGATTAAATATAATCTACACATCTGAACAACATACATCTAAGATATTTCAGAGTAATGTTCGCCTTTGCGACAAACTACATATATACATTTAAAAAATACGCATACCATTTAATTTGATTAAAACAAAGCAACCCATATTAATTATTAATAACAAGATATTTTGTCTTATTGTATGAACAACAATATTAAAAGAGATACAAGCATCAGGCGTATAAAATCTTTGGAAATAATTTTAAGGAATTTTAAATAAGAATGAAATTAACAAGATATATGCATTTATTTTATAACAATGAAAATCACGTTTAAATACTTAGGTAATACAGAGGTAGAATAAATATGTTATAATAAAAACGTGTAAAGATAACAATTTGAACACAGAGAAGAAATATTGGATAAAAAATTTGCTACAATAATTATAGGAAATATTCTGTTAAATGATCGCTCTGCGTCCTACGTTGTTCTTGTGTTGTTCCTATTTTAATTGATTTATTACCCATTTTATAAATACATTAAAATAAACATTTAATTTACCCCAGTAGGCTGATCGTTATAATCATTTGGCCGACTGGCCGGCAACGGCCTTATCATGATTCTGGTCTTGGCAAGCGGAGCGCTGGGTCCCTTAAACGAAATCCAATAAATGGAATGGCCGCGGTGATCATCTGGTGGTGAATATTTTCCGTTCAAATTGCTGTCAACACATTAGTTCATTAGAATTAATTGAATCTGGTAGCTACAATATTAACTCTTTGTTGTTTAAGCCAGCGAACCTTTTATCGCATTCTTTGTACCACCATGCACCTCCGTGTTCGACCGCACAGGTTCCATCTTTCCATTCGTCGTTGTCAACATCAGGCGTTGAAAACTTTTGACCCGCATGGTATGATAATGAGTCTCCTGGAAATAGAAATATTCCGTGGAGTGTGCTGAGAGAGCCGTGTACCCGTGTGACAGCAATGTTGAATTGGGCCGCCACGTCCACGGGCTCACAGAATTCTCGGCGTGAAGCAGTTATTGTACCTACTGTTTCGCAAAGTGACTGAGGACATCGGAGTAAAAAGCAGGCAACACAACCAATACGCGGACCATAGTCCGCGCCATACCGCGGTTGTTCATGGGCGGCGGTGTTCTCTTACCATATAGGAGATCACGCTGCTCCGCTGTCCGCTATAGAATAAAAAAATACTAAGCGACACGGCCTGACTGGTAGATATATTTATTTTAAGTACTTACCGGCATTGCCTCTGTATGTGCCCAATGTACTGATCCTATACCCTTCGTGCTCTGGGCCTACGGTAAATACAGAGAATGTGGCAAAAGCCTCCTGGCCTGATTGAGATTCCATCTCAACCCTCAGCTCATACAACTTCTGGTTCGTAAGATAGTTGAGCTTCTCAAGGCCAAGCCAAAACTCCCCAGCGAGATTACCGAACCCATACTTATAGTCGGACCAGCCCTTATAGAAATCTTGGGTGCCGTCGAATCTATTTTGTATAACCTATTATGTAAGAAAAATAAAGTAAGAAATATTAAAAAACCGAAAGTTTGTAAATATAGATGTTTGTGCTCCTTCAGCTTGTATTCCGTGTATGATGGGTCCGGCATCGACATCGGTCATTGTATTCGGCTCATTCTTTTCCACCTTGGGTTACATTATTGAATTTTTAGTAAGGATTCCTATTTTTTTTAATACAACATAACATATAGCCTTGATAAATTGACTATTCAATACTAAAAGAATTTTTTAAATCAGATCAGCGTTACTTGAGATTAGCACATTCAAACAAACTTTTTATCTTTAAAATATTGGTGGCTTTTGGAGAGGTTCCGAAGAGATAAAACAATTGAGCCATTAATAACTTAAGAACATTTGGACACCTATTGCGACACAGGTTGCGAGCTTTGCAGGACGACGTCTGTTGTGTCACGTGTCCACTAGTAATAAATAAATAAAAATCTCACCGTCCAGCCTCCACCCGCACTATTGAGGTCACACAGAACATAAAAAGGCTCCATTTCGTCAGGCCTCACTTTGTATATGCCCGAGACATTAAAACCCTGCATTTGTATCTCTTGGCAGTCCGTTGGATACCTCTCTATACGGTCTACTCGACCAATTCTGAAAGTAAAGACTACATTTGGACAGAGACTCCCGACGCATCTGCTGTCTCAAGTCTCTTAAGAGACAAATTCATAACTAGATAGCATTTTAAAGCCATAACAAGGCTACTAACAAGGCTAATATCAAGGCACGACCTAAGTTTTGGAGCGATTTAAATGTGGCATTGACAGCCCAGGTTAAAGTTCAATATTGTTAAGATTTTCCTGTATTGCACGTATAATAATAATACTTTTTTATTCTATGGCGGACAACGGAGTTGCCGGCGTCTTACGCCGCTTAAGTGACACTTTTAAGGGCCTCCGATATCCTCACTCACTTTACGAAACACAGTAGGTATATGTACCGTTTCACGTGGAATATACCCGAAGTGATACTTCGGATGAGGCGGCCCAATCAGTGCGTCAGTATACGCTTCAGTATGGTTCTCCCACGGGTGCGACAGTATTAAGACTTTCGCCCAGCCACTGTCAACCCATTCCAGAGACCGAATAAATTATAAATTAAATTATAATTGTTGGACCGGGATTTGAACCTATACCTATCGCTTCATGGTACACTTTTTAAAACCATTAAGCTACAAAACTCCTATACAATACAAGAATTACATACTACACAAGCATTTCAATAAACTTTTGTAAATCTAGGAGGGTGGTTTATTCCATTGATCAATTCGTTCCTAATTAGCGACAATGAAATTTGATTATCGTATAGCTGTTAAACTATTGAACTAACTTGCAGTCACATTTCTTCGATTTCTGTTCCTGTAGCGCTCTTCTGAATTCTGAAATCAAGCCTATCGCATCCAAAGATCCCGTTGCGTCAGGCCTGTACAAAAAAAAAATGAAAAATTTAAGCTATTAGCAGCAAAATGTTAAGTCTGCTGTGACGAAGATCAACGATTCCAGAGCACCATTTTATTTTTATACAAAACACTACAAAGGGTGAAAAGTGAAGTCAGAACGAAGAAACACACTTATGTAACATTAAGAATATCTGATATTATATTATATTAAGTAGGTATACAGTACTAATATTTGTCATTTATACTTTTTTTATTCTATAGCAAACAACGGAGAAAGTGGGTCTCCAATATGGAAAGAGAACACCGCCGTCCATGAACCACCGCGCTACAGTCCGCGCATTGGTTGTGTTGCCGGCTTTTTACGCCACCCAAGTGGCATTTTGAAGGGCCTCCTAAATCCTCACTCACTCAGCGAAACACGGTACAATTACCGTTTCACGTTGAGTATTCTGTGTGCCCGTGGTATCACTTCGGACGAGCCGGCCCAATTAGTGCGTCAGCATATGCTTCAGCATGAACTGAACTGAACTATTGGAGATAATATACAGAATGTTATTGCCAACTTAAATACACTTACTTCATTTGTGTACGGGCATTTTGTCGTGCTTTTACTTCCGATATAATAGAGGCAATTGATTCGATACTAGTCATTATATTCTTCATATGGCTTTCTAAGAACGTCAGCCGGTTATCGAGCGACGCATCCAACTGATACTCGGTACCTTCAACTGAATAAATTATGTACCTTAAGTAGATGAACGTCAATAAAATGCAAAACAACAGAGAAACGTTACTATAAGAAGAGAATTTATGTGCTAAATGTATTTTTTAATGGCAACGGAGCATGCGGCAGAGCTCTATGATAAGAGATCGTCGCCCATACAACACCGCGAGACATTCTGGGCTTTGGTCTTGTTGTGCCGGCTTTATACGCCGTTGCATCACCCACGCAGCGAAACACAAAGTGTTTCACGCTGTTATTCAATGAGGCCGTGGTATAACTTTGGACGAGCAGGCCCAATTAGTACGTTATCATGTTCAGCATGGCTCATCCACGACTATGACAGTGTTACGATCCGGCCACTATCAAACCCTACCAAAGACCGAAGAAATTATAATATTTTTAATTCGGATACCGACCGATACTTTTCATAGAGTCTGTCTCTCATAGAGATACTTCACTTCACTTGACTAATCCTAAATAACATTTTATGTAGATAAATTTTTAAAATAAATTATTTATTAGTTTTGTCCCCCAGGCAGCCGATTTTCCGGCCTACAGGTCTACCTAGAAGCCTGTAACTAGTTGTAAATACCGATGGACAGAAAATAATTTTACCCTTATCACTGGTTCGTAAACTCTTATGAAATAGCTTTTTTATATCACTTAAATCTTGCTTTATATTATTGTATTCTTGCTCCATTTTAACAGAGTGACCTGAACTCTGAACCGTTTTGAAAATCTCCGTCAAATATTTAAGAATACTGTTTGTTTTATCATGGACTTCTATATCTAATCTGTTTAATCTGAAGTCAATGCTTTCAACTTTCTTTAAATACTTTTCACTCGATGTTAATGAGTCCATCAATTTCTCCATCACCGCTTCGCTGTCGGACATGGCCGTGGATTGCGGTGTTCGTGTAAAATTTTTATTTTTCCTTGTGTTCATCATTGCATCGGTCAATTCACTTTCATACTCATTTTTCCACAGAGATTTGTTACCGTCGTTTTTACGCTTTCCGTGTCTTTCACATAGGACTTTGCACAAAATACTATAGACGCATATAAATATGAATAATTTCATGACCATATTGAATAGTAGCCACCGTGTTTATTGATTAAAGACTGTCGCATGATGACGATAGTTCGTCTGCTAGTTGATAAACAATTAACTGTACAAACAAAAACACTTTTATTATATGAATACTTTTGCAATGACTCTTTGACTGCGACGTATGATTGTTCAGAAGATGTTTATATCAATATCTAATAGAAGATGAATGATATCTAAAGAAGGAACGTGGGTAATTTTTTAAGGCATTTAAATGTTAAATGATCTTACCTCGCATTGTAGGAATTTGGGCTAATTTCTCCGCAACAGAATGTTTCAATCTCCCCAAGTCAATTCTCAGAGATCTGAGGGTGTCTTCCATAACTTCAGCTGGTGGGGATTTGATAAGCCTCAGGATCTCTGCTAGATACTTTAGAATAGAGTTTGTTCGGTCATGAAACGTTCCATCTAGATGGCTAACTTTCTTCTCCACTATTTCAACCATCTTTAGATATCTTTCACTAGCCATCAAGGTGTCCACAAACTTTTCGACTACCATTTCACCTTTCAGAGATCGGCCTGTGGTAGTTGGCCTATGGGAAACGTTGTACTTTGAACTGAAAGATTGAAGATCGTTGTACGTATTATCTTGGTTATTATTCCTAGCCAAAGAGGAACAAAAGAACAAGAAAATTATAAGATATTTATAGCACATCATGAGTTCACTTTCAGACCAACAGGTAACAGGTCATAACCTGTCAACGGCAAGTGAAGTACAATTAATGGGCAAGTGCGAACATAATCTATTTCATTAAAAATATTTTAAAATACATGCACCTTCGACCCTCATTGTTAGCCATATAAAAACAAATACAGTCTGTTGAATGTTTCTGTAAGTAACTAACTTAAACATTTGTTCTTATTATGAACGTATTAATGTCTGTAGATAGACAGTATAGTAATTTCATAAAAAACACGTGTTATGAAAAAAATATTCTTAAAATAAATCTTAAATCAAAACATTTACTTGAAAATTACATAGAAAGTAGAAACATGAATATCATAAAAGATTTATGAATTTTAATTTAAACGTTGTCCTTTAATTATCACCTAATCTATTCTAATATTAAGTCCATGACAGCATATATCAAATTTTAATAATTTCTATTGCAAAAAACGTATGCTGGGTCAACTATTCGTATTTATACTTGTAACCTGAAACGAGTAATTTATTATTTCTAAGAATTTTATTATTTCTAAGGCCAGTTAAGACGCAGCCGAAGTCTGTAAAGAAGTAGCAAGTCTAGATTTTCTTTCGAGACTTACTAACGCAAGAAATTTGTATTGAAATTATGTTAGAAGATGTGTTATGATGTCGCTTATTGAGATCATTTCCCATTTTTTATAACCTGTATTGTATTACAGCCTGTGCTAAAAATTGTCATATATAGTTAATGTCAAATTGAAATTGACAGTTAATTTATATTAATACTAAGTTATTAAATTTATACACTCCTAATACACATAAATTTACAATAAATTGTTAATCATTAATCAATTTTTTCTAATTATTACTATTTAATTTCTTAGCCTTTTGACAACCCTTGTTTTACAACACTTGTATGAAGTTATTTAAATTCTAAAGATTAATCGAAAATTAACATCTATTACATTAAAATATTTAAAATGATTAGCGGTTTGTGCAAATTGAAGAGTAGTTTTTCATTATACAGTAGTAGCTTGAAGAAAATATCTTTAAATCTAGTGAAACGACGGAATGCAAACATTACTCCTGGTCAATCTATAAGGCTACAGGTGAAGGAAAAGGAACCAGGTGAAATTATTAAATGGATTTTACTGGTAATTATTGTTTTAATAATATTATAAGATGTCAATTTATACTAGATATTATAATGCTTTCAATACTTGTAGGTATTCCCTGCAGGCTCTTTTGGATTAGGTTGTTGGCAAACTTATCGCTTACAATGGAAGCTGGAACTTATAGACATAATGCAGTCAAAGACAAATGCCTCTCCTGTAGATATGCCATCAGAGTGTGTAAACCTCGCTAATAGTTAATATAATTAAAAGAAGTAATACTTACTAATGTAAATATTCTAAAAATGTTTCTTCTAGTTTTCATGAGCTTCTAAAAATGGAATATATGCCAGTCAAAGTTCAGGGAGAATTTTTGCATGAAAAGGAATTTTTAATTGGACCTAGATCACTGGTGGAAATTGAAAATTTACCAAGAACAGGATCACTGATGTCTGATCCTAAAAAAAATCAAGGGTGGCTTGTGATCACTCCATTTAAATTATCAGATTCTGGGTACTATATACTCTAAACATATTTGATAAGTTTTGGCTGTATAAATAAATTTTATCTTAGTAGTTGTCAATACTTAGTCACACTCTCTATACTAATTTCTATTTTTAGTGAAGTAATCTTAATCAATCGTGGTTGGATACCACAGGGTCTGCGTCAAAAGGAAAAGCGTCAAGCATCGATGATTACAGGTGAAGTGAAATTAACTGGAGTTGTTAGATTAACAGAAACAAGAGGCCCTTTCATGCCTAAAAATAATCCAGTAAAAGGATCCTGGTTTTATAGGTAATAATTTGTTCTAAGTAACACCACAAAATTTGATATATAGGCAAAATCATTATTTTGTATGCTAAAAATGTAAACAAAAATGCACTTGCCAGTAACATTTTTAAACCTAATTATTTTGTCATTGAAGTGAGATTATTTTTTATTATAATTAAGTTGGAATTACTGTAAATTAAATGAGTCAATAACACATAGTTTCTCTTGCACTAACTTAATAGTATTGAAAACTATATAACCTGACCTAAATTTTCTATAGGTTGCTGATTCCCTAATCATGGATGATTTTGTAACCATAATCCGGCCTTAACAAACCACTTTTGTTGTTTCAGGGACCTTAACCAGATGAGTGTTTATTTAGGTTGCGCCCCAGTCTGGTTAGATGCTAGAGGTGTTTCTGAACCACCTGAAGGATGGCCATTACCAAATCAAACTAGAGTCAATCTGAGAAATGAGCATATGTCGTATCTTATTACTTGGTACATGTTATCAGCATTTACTGCAGTTATGTGGCATCGCTATTTTATAAGAAAACTTCCTCTTGTGTAATATAAGATCAATTTGTTATAAAATAAAATTTGTATTGTTTTTAGAATAAATGTTGTTCTATCACGTTTTTTTTAATGCCATTATATTATAAAACTATAGCAGTTACATGTAGCCAACTACACTGGCTATGGTATCCGAAGAATATAACTTCTCGATAAGTATAAGCAAATTAATCAGTTTACAGATTTGGATTTGGTAGCTACTTAGTGTGGTATAAATAATACATCGTAGTTGTTTGGAATTAATTAAGAGCATTTTTGATTCATAGTAAATTTATTTGTCACAACAGTTAAATAATTTAAATTCAGTTACAAATATCAAAATATTTGAAGACAATTACAAATGTGAAATTAAATAACTAAATTACAAACTAGATTTTTGTTTGCATTTTGTATGTCATCATAATTCTACCTGTTATTATTAAAAGGCAATATTTTTTGTTATTATAGATTGTGCTGACATTAATAGTACCTATGTAGTAATGATTACCGAAAATAATGCACTTTTAATAATATCGTAAACTTAATTTTCAATAATGAATAATTAATTCAATAATATGTAAATAATCACAGCTATACTAAATAAATAATGCTATGATTCTACATCGACAAAAATCGATTTTCTAACCGGGTTCCATATTTTCGACTGGAGAGCTAAATATTTAGCTAGAAATGGTGCTCTTCGATAGGTGATACATATAGTAATCATAAAGAACCCGTGGGAAAAGGTAAGTCTCAAAACAAACACAGAGTATATCACGTGATTTTACATGGATTTCATTAAATTGTCTTGATCATACAAAACAATCTTCATTCAATATATTGATTGTCATATATTATTCTGTTTTAGTACTTTTGAAATATGGGTAAAATCATGTAATACAGAAGTAAGACACAGGAAAGCATGACTGCAGTAGAGAAATACAGTTCAATTTAGAGAATAATCCAATTTTGTAGCTCCGCTTGATTTGTATTACCAATTGTTGTAAAAATGGTAGATGTTTAGAATTGAAAATTAATGCCAATAGTGGGTTGACCCATAAGGTTAATATAAATTAACTTAGGCAATATCAACTTAAAACTCAAGCGGGCAAATCAAAATTTGACACATGTATTTGTGGCACGTGGGTCGGGTCGATTTTTGGCGTGTTCTTGTGATCGCAAACACCGAGCTCCTTCAGTTTCCACTCCCAACCCATTGTTTGTACCGCGTGAAGTGTCTCTGCCTCTGTATGTTGCCTCCGAAGCATGCCCTCCTAGACAAAACAATCACATACATTAATCATTTTAAAATGAATCCAAATTTTTAACCCGTGGGAGAGCCATGCTGACGCACTAATTGGGTCGGCTCGTCCGAAGTGATACCACGGGCACACAGAATATTCAAAGTGAAACGGTACTTGTACCGTGTTTAGCTGAGTGAGTGAGCATATAGGTGGCCCTTAAAAATGCCGCTTGAGTGGCGTAAAAAAACGGCAACACAACCAAGGCGCGGACTGTGGCGCGGTTGTCCATGAGCGGCGGTTTTCTCTTATCATATAGGAGTTCTTTTATCCCACCTGTTCAGTTGTTTGCTATAACATAAATAAGTGATTTTTTTAGTTATTATATACTTTATAGTCAGATTTAGTATAAGTACCGTTTCACGCTGAGTATTCTGTGAACCCGTGGTATCCCGAGCCAGCGTTATAGCATGTTATCAAATTTATAAACATTTACACATGCCACAAATATAATCTATACCTTAATCTTCTCCCATTTATCGTCAACTTCTTGCAGCCACGAATTGATCTGTCGTCCGTTACAACGAGACCTCTGAGCGTTCCTTTTCTCTTCTTGGTCCGGCGCCAGAACATTGTACACTTCCTTGTCACGTAATATCGTACACACAGAAAACGGAAGCGCCTGAAATCATTTATGAAAACATATATTACATGTTTGTATTAATTTGGCTCTATTGAAATGGAGATCTAATTTGAATTCATGAAAAATCATTTGAAAACTTAACGGATCAGTTAGAGCAGTCGTCACACTTTACTTGCCAACAAACCAACCAATTTACATGATAAATTCCTGCTTCCGACGGATTTGTACACAAAGTTGGATATTTGCTTATGATTACGACATATAGTTTAGTATTAATGTAATTTAAATTGCCGCGCATACATAATGCACACGGGCTGCAGTCTGACGGCCAAGGACATACGAGAAAGGCGTATATTTTGTCAGCGCTTAATAATATAACATTGAACAGAGAAGTAGTAACAATAGAAACTTTTTGACCGATAATCTCCTTTGATGAGATTTAAGACTGGTCAATCTCCATGATTTAAAATCCCTACCCCATCCAACATCACATGTATTTTTAGTACGTACACAGACTCTTAGTTTTCTTAAATCTTATTTTACGTTTAAAACTAATTTAATTAAGTCAAGAAATACAAAATTTAATATTTCAACTAAAGAAAAATTGTTATGTTCGAAGTTGGAACAGTAATGATTTATAATTAACATGAAAGTCTAAAGATATATATATGGGAATGACATCATTTGAGGAATGATCGCACAACGCTGCAGTTGTGGGCACGTGTTGCACTTGAAACAAGGTAATCTTAATCGGCATTCTTCAATGAAGCGGTAACATAAACCCATGCCTGATTCGCTACAGCGCGTTCCGCCCGGCCGTGGACACGTAATATTTCTTGTTCAACCGCCAGAACCAGTTTTTCCTTTTCGACTTGATGTTGTATCCGTAATCGAGTTCTAAAAAAAACAAAAATCTGATGGCCGAACATTGAAATTTTCTAATATGTTCCTACATTCCTACAAATGTACATGTTAATATTATTAACATGTACATTTTAACATTCACATGCGTCCCCTGCAAAGCCACATAGCATAATGGTTTTAAAATTTTATCATGAAGCGAGAGGTTTCAGGTTCGAAACCCGGTACGGAGAATTATAAATTATGGCGAGTGTTTTAATAATCTCACACCCCTGGGAGATCCATGCTGAACATATGCGGACGTACTAATTGGTTCGGCTCGTCCGAAGCGATACCACGGGCTCACAGAAGACTCAGAGTGAAACGGTACTTGTACTGTTTCGAAGATTATCGTAAGATTATCGTAGGTCCTTAAAAGTGCCGCTCAAGCGGCGTATAAAGCCAGCGACAAAGCACGCGCGGACTGTGGCGCGGTACGTGATGGGCAGCGGTGTTCTCTTACCGTATAGGAGACTCACTTGCTCCGTTGTACGCTAAAGCATAAAAACCTACATCTCTTAAAACACAAAGTCTGAGAAATAAGGGCTTCTTATTGAAAAAATCACTATCCTATGGAATATAGATATAACTAAGTTATCAGAAAAGAATATTTAATCCTTATTGAATATTCTTCGTTGTGCATAAATTTCAACTTATTTAAAAAAAAAACAGTTTTTCCCATGCTGTGATGCGCGGATCCCTGGGCGTCCGCGGCTATATATATGGGTATCCACGGTGTCACCTCTGGCCCATACATAAATGCACGCATCGTAATTTCTATGCTTATTTAGCCCTTCATTTAGCTTCGCGATACTTTATTTTTCATAATAAACAGTTATAAATATGTATTTTATACCTGTAATAAGTAAACTAAATACCTAATCTGATCTATTATTTTATTAAGAGAGACCGTGAAAACTATACTTGATTTCCTAGGGGTACATAGCTGAAAAAGGATTACAATCGTAGAATCAAATGAATTACAGTCAAACCTCACCTCTCTCTTTCTTGCGACATAAATTCTGTAATCATCTGCTGAGGGAGATTGGCAGGAATATCAACTTGCGGCTCCGGGTTCACATTATTTTGTAGCGTATACGTACACCTATTCATAAGGTATTTGTTGAAGTCTTTAGGCGGCTTCGGTTTAACCGGAAATAGGCTCTTCTGACGTTGCTCGATCTGAGATAACGCGATAAACATTATTTGTTATTACAATAAAAAATATACACATTTCGTTAAATTTTCTAATTTTTATAATGTTCTAAGGCGATCGGTAGTAATAAAATATTGTCAAACCAGTCTGAGTATGCCTGAAAAATATCTCAAGCTTTGAAGTCTTAAAAATGATAAATGATTATAAATATTTTATATTTGCATATGCAAACCTCTATGCATTGATTTCTTTGGAAACTTATCAGAACGATATATTATGATATAAAAATTACGTGCTCTCCCGTGCTATGCTGAAGCATATGTGGACGCTCTAAATAGGTCGGCTCGTCCGAAGTGATACCGCGGGCTCACAGAATAGTCAACGTGAAACGAAACTTGTACTATGTTTCGCTGAGTGAGTGAGGATATCGGAGTCCCTTAAAAATGCTGCTTAAGTGGCACAAAATGCCGGCAACACAACTAATGAGCGGACTACGGCGCGGTTGTCCATGGGCGGCGTTGTTCTCTCACCATATAGGAGACTTACCTGTTCCGTTGTCCGCTATATTATATGGCAACATGGCAAAACTAACCTGTTTCCTCTTATGGATGTACATCTGATAGGGGTTCGAGTGTGTGACATTATGTGCGAGGATAGAGTTCTCGGAATGTTCGCTCTTGGACGAATGGCTCTCCCTAGATGCCTTTATCTTTCTCTTTCTGGGATGAAGGTCAACCGAATGGCCCGCAGTAGCTGTACACATACAAATTAAATGAGCACGCGCCCTAGTCGCGCCCACCTCAACACCAACGACAAAAGGTTAAATGAACACCAATAACAGAAAGAGCATCCACTAAAACATTTAACGTGTTATTCATAAAAAACTAAAACAACACGAAACTATTTTAGTGCTCCGCCGCTCCAGCCTCTCGCGTCCCGACTCGCGAACGAAACCGCCAACTAAAATAGACGCGTCGCTTTTAATGTTTTATGAACGGTACAGAGAGGATACAGACATGACATGGAAAGAGCCCCCGCGCCCCGCGCCCCAACGCGACAACGGTCTAATGACATCGCACACAACTCGAACGATGACAAGCTTGCTGACAGCTCGGGAAACCATTCCAACCATTCAACATAGACTCATTCCAACACATAGGGTTGCCGATTTTCCATTTCCATTTCCATTGCATAGCGAGTTCTATTCTTGCTCGCGGTGCTCTTCCTTAGATCAACTCTATAGGCGAAATGGTAAATCGCATAAAATAAGCCTAAGGGACAACGATTACGGAGTCTGGTGTTGCAATGCCATTATACACCTAATTTAAAACAGCAGGGCTCGGTAGCGGTATCGGTAGCGATGATATATTTAGGTCCCCCAAGGACATGCATAATGCAAAATATGACTAAATCCACTGAGAAACGTATTTCATGATACATTGAAGGTATTTTTATGACAATATATAACAGAGAGACAGCGGAAGTACAGATATTATGGTAATGAATTACAAGGGTGTCCTCGATTCTTTGCAGACTTATTGTGAGGACTGCGGCGTCTTCGGCCCCTCAGTCCGTCTTCGTATGTGCGTGCACATAGCAATACATTTCATTTAAAATATGTTAGATATAATAAGGTAGTACTGGCAAGCTAATTAGGGCTACCAGCTTTCAACTAGCCAACTAGATGGCGCCTTAATACCAACAGCACAGACCAAAAATTTTAAGTTACTTCTGGAAGGTTTTCAACAACATCACGGTTTGTGGAAATAGAAGAATTTTTATGTAAGACGGGGGCAGGGCAATCTCCGTTCAAAACAGTGTACAGGCGCAATTTTAATGCATTTTGATCTGAAAAGAGGACTAAGTGCTGACCTCAAGGGATTCCGATAAATCGTACAACCAGAGGAATGTCAAATGACACGGGTTCACATAACGGCTACGCGATTGATAACAATTGCTCTCTATGTGATAACTTATGTGCACGAGGTTATATTATTTCTTGCAAAGATTTCTGAAAGATTGCCATCTGACAACCCCGCAATGGTAGCCCTCATTAGTAATTAATCAAACATTCCTTTTTAACAGCTCAAAGTAAAATAGATAGAAAATAGCCAAAGAAATCTTTACAGAAGATAAATCAATCGCATCAGATCTAACAACATGGCAAACTTGTGAGATGTGATACGAAATGTTCACTTAACAAAATAAAATCATTTTAAGCTACTGAACATTTTCAAAGAAAAGAAATAATGGAAGAACATAGAAATATTATATATAATAATGAATTACAAGATTGTCGTGTGCTCTTTGGAGACTTTAAGGGAGAATGATAGCGCCGGCCTCTGCTCCCCGGTCCGTCTTCGCATATGTGCGTGCACATATCAATTACAAACAAGTTGTTAAAAAAAAACAGTCACACTCTCATTAAAAAAAACCAATTACGCTTCATAGAAAAACATCATTTCTCAACCAACTTTATCAATCATTTTAATTGAAATTAATATTTCTTTTCTTTTCAAATTCTAAATTGAATCAAAATGGTGTATAATGGGGAAAAACACTTCCGTTTTATTCAAGAAAGTGTTTCGATCGTGTTACAGTACCTATCCACATTTGCAAATAGATTAATATTTCAGTTAAAATCGTAGAATTGGGCAGTTGCAGTCGTGAAATAGCGATATTCAACTGACTTGCTTATATTTACCGATAAAACAAAAGCTGTCGTTTTCAATGCCAGTCAAACACAATGAGCCAATCGAACGAAAAGGTATAAAGACCTATGATTTAGTTATCGTTAATCTTTTCGCTTTTAGACTACATATATAATTAATTTACCAACATTCATCAATGACGATTGAGAATATTAAAGAGCGGCCAAAGCGACGCTTATATGACTATTACAAGGCACGGTTGGTCAATAACATGACCAATTCTACAATTCGACCACAGTGACCGTTCTAAATGCACTTTTTTGTTATAAGAATTTTGATAAAATCATTAAAACAATAAAAAAGCCCTAAAAACTATTTTTCCCCCTTATTTTACAAGTTGTGAAAACAAATGACTCAAATTTCAAACTCTAGTTATTGTTAACGATGTATAGGGGTATAATATTCGTGAATCACTATACTATTGATGTTTCTCTATAGGGCGTCACATTTACCTGACTCGTTTCTTCCACCTGCGCCGCTCGAAGTCGAAGGGCCGTGTTCTTCCGCGATCTGAAAACGTGTTACATTTCAATCTATGAAACCTACGCCTATTTCTCCCATTATATATTCAATAAAATTATAACTAACCGACCAATATATTTTTTACGTATAACAGGCATATTTTATTCAATAAACGCTTGGATAATGGATTTGAATGGAGATGCAATACGTAATCTTAAATGGCAAACATTATTGTTGGACAATTTAAGACTACGAATTGGATTCATATATGTGTAAAGTCGCTTAAGATAGGTCTAATGGAGAAGCTCAGAATCACTCAGCGAGCTATGGAGAGGGCAATGCTCGGAGTCTCGCTGCGAGATAAAATCAGAAATGAGGTTATCCGCAGC
>DWCF01004770.1:0-15611 GCA_018230265.1 Delias oraia | reverse complement strand
TCGCACGTAGAGCGGATGGCCGATGGGGCCGAAAAGTGTTAGAGTGGAGACCACGGACCGGCAAACGCAGCGTGGGATGTCCACCCGGTCGCTGGAAGACCCTGGATGCAGATCGCCTCCGACAGGTATTCATGGAAGTCCAAGGGGGAGGCCTATGTGCAACAGTGGACGTCTTACGGCTGAAATGATGATGATTCATTTTTATTCGAAATCAGAAATCATTAACTACTTCCTCAGATAAAGAATGTTCAGTTTTGAAACTACAAAAGCCTTCTATCTCGTAGCATGATGATGAAATCAGCTGTGATTAATCAAAACCCTCAGATCGTGATACATTTGGGAATATACTGGTAAACATTTTTTTTTCTTTTTTTGGAAGGGCTTTTTGCTACTAGCCATACAGCCATCACAGTTTCACATGGTCTTTTTTTAAGGCGATCCTAATGCTCGCGTATGTTTTTTTATAATACTAGTGATCTCTTTTAAGTTTAAGTAATTTCAACATGTAATTGATTAATCTAAATCTAATTGACTGTGTCGATGGAATTAAACTTAGTATAAGATTTATTTGATATGCAATAAATCTTGTTTTGATTATATGATAAGGGCGAATTTTGAATTTATGAATCCTGGCCTAATATTATTTGGGATCTAGCTAAATACTTAACTAATTTCCATTATGAAAAAACTTTTTGTTATGTGCGTACATGGGTTGATTGATGTCAAGGTTGCCAACGATAGGCTTTGATTAATTTTAATTTTTGGCTGATGTTAAAGCTTAACTTGGTAGATCAC
This sequence comes from Delias oraia, assembly GCA_018230265.1. Lineage (NCBI taxonomy): Eukaryota > Metazoa > Arthropoda > Insecta > Lepidoptera > Pieridae > Delias > Delias oraia. The sequence goes on along the minus strand of DWCF01004770.1, from coordinate 14,816 downwards.
TGGCGTCCGTACTAATTTAATGAGTTATCTCGTCCGAAGTGATACCACGGACTTACAGAATACTCAGTGTGAATTATTATATATAGTTGAAACGGTACTTCTACTGTATTTCGCTGAGCTAGTATATGGAAGGTCCTTTAAAATATGCTTGAACGACGCTAAAAACGGACAACACAACCGAAACGCAGAATGGTTGTCCATCGGCTTCGGTGTTCTTTATACAAGATTCCTATATCTACCACATAGGAGACGAATCTTCTCCGTAGTCTACTATACCATAATATAAAATGATAAATAAAACAATAAATAAATTATTATAAATTATGGAATTGTGTAAAATTATGTTAGTCCATTTTTTTATACCAGTCGGACCAGTTAATGTGTCGTCATTCGCTCCAGCATGGCTCCCCTGATTAAAAGTTTGGCTTTCATTCCAAGAGCCTATTGGCAGCGTCAATCATCTGCATTCCACTCTGCATTTTCACTTCTCCCACCGGATCTATTCCAATTACAATTTGTAATTACATTACTCTATAGTTTAAAAATACAGTATACAATATTACAATCACGCATCAACGAAGGGATGCTCGTTTTACTTATAAAAGCGTTTTTAATTAAAGCTCCCTTCAAAAGCACTCCAATCAAAAAAACATTATCACAATAGCAACAATCTAGGAAACGATCTAACTGTATAAACACGCGCATAATGCACAATCAAAAGGGCAGCAGGAAACCGCAAGGGCTGCGAATAGGGTTACCTCCAGCTAATAAATTTAATCATATTTAACAGATAGGTCTACTATGAAGCGAAAGCTATCGGGTTCGAGTCCGGCAAAATTTAATTTATAATTTATTCGGTCTTTGAAATGGATTGACAGTGGAAGAGTGTCTAGATAATGTCGCACCCGTGTGAGAGCTTCCTGAAGCAATGCTGACGCATTATTTGGGTCGGTTCGACTGAAGTGATACTATAGGCTCACAAAATATTCAGCATAAAACGGTAGTTGTTTTGGAAACGGTAGTTCTATTGTTTCGTTTCGCTAAACTGAATAAAATGTACCTAGTTGTAAATGAGACAGAAATCTTTTAAAATACTCGATATTAGCAAAGTAGTATATATTTACGAAATCGGTTTTGTCAATTTAATTTCAGGTTGTATAAAAAAACCTTCCAATATTTCGGTCTTTCGGGTTTTTAATGTGGTAACCCTGTGAGGGCTATGCAATATCCAGAAGCTGTACACCCCACTTGCCTCCCTATTTCGAATATTAGTTTTAATTACTTTTCAAATAACAGCTTTATTTTCCGTTATAACAGAACTAAGTTCTTCCAATTTGATATGGAACTGTTTAAAGAATGCTTCACAGTATGATGACATATCAACAAATTCGTAAAAGTTGTCTTTATAGTTCTAATTCTCCTGTGTGGGGCGAAGGACTCTTCACTTCTCTCTATATACATCTCTATCTGTTAAACTTTAACGATAAAATATAGCGAAATAAAATATGTTAGATTGAGCTATAGCAATAATATTTATTTATTATAAATACGTACTTCCTTACCGGTAATTAATTAAATCGTTGAAAATATAAAACTATTTTATTAAAAATTAAAAATATTCATATAGTCTGTGGCAGAAGTGGCAGATATTTTTATTCTGTGTACATCAATAACTGGATTTTTAATTATTTTCAAATTTCCGGTAATATTCACTGTATTCACTGTGATGTAAATAAAAATGGTCAGTCGGTCTATATCTCCTTGTGTGTGTATTCGTGTACAGAAGGGAAATGGAAAAGGCATTAACGGATGTCAGCAACCATCACACTGAGTGCTTTTGTATTGTAAATATATAGATCTTTCCACTCAGCTCATATAACAAATATATTTATGAAACATACCTACAAACCTATTGTAATCCAAGTATACGTTCCATGTCACGCAGATTCTGAATACATTTTAAGAATAATATAAATATTATTTACTATCTGGCATGGATACATGGAGTTTTGACCAATTGCGATGCTTTCTACAATTTTGAGTATATTTTTTGGTCCTACTTTTATTTTAGCTTTTTGTCAACTAGTGTTCCGATACCACAAGACCATCATTTTTTGTCTTACTTTTTTATTATATATCGGACAACGCAGACAGGTTTCCTGATGGTAATAGATCACCGGTGCCCGTGGACATACGCATCGCAATAATATATAATAATCGTTTTGGTTGTATTACAAGCGATATAATTTAGGATATTTCTAGTAAACTCACTTAGCGTAACACAATACAACTGCAATTTTATATTGGTACTCTGAAGGGTCACTGCAGACGAGCCGGTCCAATTAGTGCGTCAACTATGCTTCCGTATCGGATAAGCAGTGTTAAGACACTCGCCCGGCCACCGTCAAGCCTTGCAATCCCCGAGGATCGAATCCAATACGTCTGACGTCAGAGTATTTTATAAGATCCCTCGACCTCGAAGCTCTTAAAAGAGTATATCTTTTTAAAATCGTTTAAGTATACAATTATGAAAGAATAAATAATTTTCAAAACTAAATTGTTTTATGCATAGCGGACAACGGAGTAGGTGGCTCTCCTATATGGTAAAATAACACCGCCGCCTTTAAACAACCGCGCCACACTTCGAGCATTCGTTGTGTTGCCGGCTTTTCACGCCTCTTAAACGGTATTTTTAAGGGGCTCTAATATCCTGACTCACAACAAAACACATTACAAGTACCGTTTCAAGTACAACTACTATTTCACGTTAAGTATTCCTTGGTATCATTTCGGACGAGCCAGCACAATTAGTGCGCCAGTATTTGCTTCAGCATGGCTCTCTTAATACGCTTGCCCAGCCACCGTCAATCCCTTCCAGAGACCGAATAAATTATAAATTATATTATGTGTACGGACTAGGATTCGAACACGATACCTCTCACTTCACGGTAGACTTATTAAACCACTTAGCTACGTGGCTGTCAATTGTCATTTGTGACACGGAATGATGCAATCTAACCGCCCACTATTAAAATATACGACGCTTTTTCGTATAATTTTATGCTCTCACTATAATACAAGATATTGGGAGTTATTTTAAGTTAATGTTCGCTTCGGGGTTTTGCCGGTACACTAAAAATGGTAATTTCAATAATAATAATAAATTAAGGAAAATCTATTTTACAAATGTCACTCTTGAAAGTTCTGAGTTATACCCACAATTAATATTTCTATATACCGTATGGTGTAAGTGGTTTTGGCGGGACTTCTTCCAATCCTTGGACAATTTTGGCGCTTTGATGTTGCCGGCTTTTTACGACGCTTAGGCGGCATAATTTCATGGGCTTTCGATATCCTCACTCAGTCAGCGAAACACAGTACAAGCACCGTTTAACACTGTAATTCTGTGATCCCGTGGTATCACTTCAGTCGAGACAACTTAATTGGTGTGTAACCATATGATTCAGCATCATATTCCCACGGGTGCAACAGTATTAAGACATTCGCCCAGCTACTGTCAAGCCCTTCCAGAGACCGTATAATTTATAATTGTGCGAACCGGGATTCGAGACCGATACCTCTCGCTTTGTGGTAGACTTAAAAATTACTTAGATTCAAAGCTCTCAACTATTAATTAATATTTATATTAATGAATTATTATTAATTACTATATTTTTTTATTTATGCCGGAAGACGCTGGATACAGGTCGCCTCCGACAGGTATGCATGGAGATCCAAAGAGGAGGCTTATGTCTAGCAGTGGACGTCCTACGGCTGATATGATGATGATATTAATAAGTAAATAAAATTACAACACAAAACTGTCGTGTAATTGAATCATACAATGTACAGACATCGGTTACAATAATATTCGATATATTTCACTTAAGAAAAACTATAAATTCAATTAAACCATACCTGTTTTTTTCACCATCATATCTTGTTGATGTTCTGTCATAAAATTTTATTCGCTCGTGTTTTTTCATCGCTTATTACAATAATAAAGTTGAATCAAATTTGTCGTATATATTAGTAGAGGTTATAAAATTTCTCTGATGATCGTTTTCGTGTGGACATAGATATTATTGCGATGTCTGTAATCTATGTAATAGTGGGCGAGCAGTCAAAATAGTGAAATCATAGGTAGCGGCTTCTATCCCCAGTCTAAACATGTAATCATCCTCATCATCATTTCAGCCGTAACACGTCCACTGCTGGACAAAAGCCTCCCCGTGAAATTAACATATAATAATTTACTATTTTGAAAGGGTTTGATAGTCTGTCTTACCTATAGGAAAGACATGCGGACATGTTGACGCATTAATAAACGCTCGTCCAAAGTAATACTACAGGATACCAGTGTGAAACAGAACTTGTGAAGATGACGGTCCTTGAAATTATATCAATCAAGCGGCGTAAAAAGCCGGCAATACAAATGCGCAGATTGTGCCGCGATTGCCCACGGGCGCCGGTGATTTCTTACCATAGAAGAGATCCGCCTGCTCCGTTGGCCTCTATACCTACTAAAATCATAAAAACATGGTTTACCATGATTAATCTCTTACCATCCGGGTACACAGACCGCGTTAGTAACCGTCTTCGCCGGAAACGATGGCAACAACCGATCCGTCGCTAAGACCACTCCATCGACCTGTCGATCGGCCACCTAGGCGGTCCTACTTCCCGCGACGGATCAAGCCGAGGTTCGTGTCTCGCAGAAGACGCCCATGCGCTAATTGCTGTTAAAACAAATTCTCGATCCCCAGTCCGTGTTAAGCTGCAATGGTCGTATGGCCAGAGTGTTTGCTATCTCATAAAAGTAACACGTAGTAATTGCGCTACAGGGGTATACCTACGCATATTCTTCACTGCATTATGCAGGCTTCAAGTTGTCAGACGTGCCGAGTAATAAGAAGTAAAGTTACTCATTAGTGTTTTAAGAAAACTTAATAGAGTCAGCGAGGCGCCCATGCGCCTGCGCTTGCATTAAATATCTTAATTTTCTCTAGGAAAATACTCAACTTGAGAAAATTAATCTTTTTTTATGGTATAGCTGACAACGAAGCAGGTGGGTCTCATATATGGTAAGAGAACACCGCTGCCTATGGACAACCACACCACAGTCCGCGCATGTGTTTGGTTGCCGGCTTTTTATACGGATTAAGCTGCTTTTTTAGGGCCTCTGATATCCTTAGTCACTCAACGAAAGAGTAAAAGTACTTTTCAAGTATAGCTATCATTTGTAGCCCTGTATTCTGTGACCCTTGGTATGACTTCGAACTATTATTCATATGTATATTCTGGATATCTAAATTACATGTTGGATTAAACAGTAACAGATAGATAATCACTTGTGGATTTTAGCGCCTCTCCGTACTAAGTAGTGTAATGTCTAAATATAATTAGTGTTTTATTTCCTCAAACGGGAAATCTAGTTGTTCAAGTTACGCGGGTGACTGGAAAAGGAACGGTTCTTACGGAAAAGCCCATAAAAATGTTGCTTAAATGGAAAAAAGTTGTATCTAGAGAACTAAATCTATCCATACAGTTAAAACACTGAAAGGAATCTCGAAATTGGTGGATTTTATGTAGGAAAGAATAATATTACTGCGCGTAACACACCCACCCGGTTGTCCATGGGCAGCGGTGATCTCTTACTATATAGGAGAACCACCTATTTCATTGTCCGCAAAAAACCGTGGGTCATAGACAACCGCGCAACAATCCACGCTTTGTTTGTGTAATCGGCTTTTTACATCGCTTTAACAGTATAATTTAAAGGGCCTCATATATTTTCATTCAATCAATGAATCACAATACAAACACTGTGTCATATTGGTATTCTGTAGGCTCGTGTAATTTCAGACGAATCGGCTTACTTAGTGCGTTAGGATATGCTTCAGAATGACTGTACCTTTGGTAAAAAATTGTTAAGATGACCGGCCCGGACTGACGAACCCTTCAAAGGACTGAATAAATTATTATTTTTATTGTAAATTCTTTTCAGACCGAGGATCATACCCAGTATCCTTTCGCTTCTAAGACCAATAACCTATAAGATTCTCGACCGTTACAAAGTCTTCGGTCAAGAGCGGTTTAATGTCGCATTTGGACAAGTCTGCAAGTCAAGTAATTAATTTATATGCTCTAAATGGATATCTGATATCTACCCCATGAAAAACATACCTAACGACACTGCAGTAAAGGAATTAATTAAATACAAAACGCAAATTGGAATAATTTAAGCAAATTCTTGTACTGTTTAAATTATTTTGCAAGTTAATTATATTAAAATATTGCTTTATTAATTTATTTGTTATTTAACGGACAACGAAGCAGGTGGGTCTTCTATTGGATAAGAGAAAACCACACCCATGGACAACCGCGTCACAATCCGCGCAGTGGTCGTGTTGCCAGCTTTTTACGTCACGTAATAGGTATTTTTAAGGGTCACCGATATCCTCACTTACTCAGCGAAAGACAGTAGAAGTACCGTTTCAAGTATAGCTACCATTTAACGTGGAGTTTTCTTAGCCTGTGGTATCACTTCGGATGAGCCGGTCGAATTAATGCATCAATATAGCTATCCCACGGATGCGACATTATTAAGATACTCGCCCGGCCACTGTCCAGCCATTCCATGTACCGAATTCGATCCCGATACCTCTCGCTTCATGGTAGACTTATAAAACCACTTGGAACGAGGATCTCATCTCATCACGTAATTAGTTACTTGTGCCTTTATAAATACTATTTATCTTCTACTATACCTACATATAAAAATGAATTGCTAATCAGAATTGTCTAGAACAGCAGAACTAATGTTGCTAATATTTTATTTAGAATGCTCCTCTCGTACGAGTACGAGGGTGGTTTTTACGCATGCAATGTTTACAAAACTGTCTGAAAAAGTCCAAAAATTTCTCTTTTCCATACTACTATACAAACCATATATGAATAGATATTTCCACATATTAGAAATACATCCCAATGTATATGTAACAACATTAATTACTTATAACATTTTATAATTAATAAATTAAAAGAATTGTTTACGTTTAATTAACACCATTTAATATTTTTATAAATTTCGCAAAGACGTTACTACTTACCTGTTTGAGAACATAGTCAATCATTGCTAAGTTTTTTAAAATCATTTTTCCTTGCTTTCTAATTTTATATAACATCCTGTGTGGAATATAAACGTTACAGTACAAAATAATTGCAATTAACTAAAAAGTCATTTTGTAATGGGAGTTTTACGAGATGCACGGGGATATTACATAATTGCAAGATGTGCTACATTTGCCTCAGCGTGCCTAGTATAAGATGCGTCAATTTATCGGTTCAGTTTGTCGGTCGGACTTTAAGACTTTTTTTTGTATACCGGACAAAGGAGCAGGCTTCCTATAGAAAAAACACCACCACCCATGGGCAACTGCGCCAAAATCCACGCATTGATTGTGTTGCCGGCTTCTTACGCTACTTATCTAAGCGGCATTTTTAAGTGCTAAGCTACATATCAGCTAAGAAGAGCTGATAAAACTATTACAGTAGTATTTAGTACATTTTATAAATTATTATATTATATAAATATTGCATGAAATATTTAAATATTCTTTTTACAAAAGACATCTAACCATCGCCATTTAAAATTGAACTATCCTTCTATTGGATAATGTATAAAAAAAATTTTTGGTATAGCGGGCAACGGGCAGTCGGGTCACGTCTACGGTAAGGGATAACCGCCGCCCATGACTATTCGCGCCACACTTCGCGCTTTATTTGTTTTGCCTGTTTCACTTGAGTGGCGCAAAACGTCAGCTTTGCTGGATTCCGCACCATCTGGGAGTCCCACCCCGTCGGAACTGATTGCGACCTGCATCCAACCTTATCTCACCATTGCGACACCACCGGCCGAGTACTTTTATCGGCCATCTTTTGGTGATATTCTGTAGATGATACTGGTCCTAACTCAATCACCCTATTTGGACAGGGCGCACCGTCTTACTTTGATTGAAAGGCCGTTATGGCCGCAAAAGCCAACGTCACAGACCTTGGGGTCTGCTACAACTACTTTTTCACTAAATCATTAAACTCTTCTCGAGCGCGATATTGCTGAATATCGTACTAGCTCCGATGGTTAGCACCCGCACAAATTAATTAACAACCTCTGTATCATAATTAAAAGGGAGGAATAATGAATATATCCATTAGCGGCCGACAAAAGGAAATCACTAGAGGTGTAATTAATAATTATTTTCCTCGCAATTGTCAGGGTAAATTACGTGGTGAGCTCATCAGCTACATAAACATGATCCACTTATTAGAATAAATATTGTATAGATTTCTTTTATTATATAGGCCTTTATTAGGATTCAAATGTTTTACACATAACTTATATTGTCAGTTTCCAAGTGATTGTATGTAAAATATATGTTTAAAATAATAATTTCACACATTTTTGAATGATTTTTAAAGTGAACAGGTAAATTTATCAAAAAATAAGTGTATTTCTCTAAATTTTATATAAATTGAATTTATATTTACGCGATTGTATGTTCAACAATATGTTTAAAATAATAATTTCATGAATTTACAAAAACCTAGGATATAGTTGAAATATTCCGGTCTAATTTGAATTCTGGGTGGATTTAAAATTTTTACACATGAATGCTTTTCGTATGCAATTATGTGTGAAGAAATAATAATAATTTTTTTTAATAAACATCAACTTTGTTAAAATTGACTCTCATACAGGTTTTTTCTTGTTTTAGCAAAAACAAATTAACATAAGCAAAATTGTAAGAATATTTAAGACTATATTTCAAATGAAGAAATTTTTTTGTAATTTTTATGCGTTTTTATGATTCTATGTGAAGTAAATCTCTGTATAATCACACAGTTGACATTTGGACCTAAATCTTTATAGTAGCAATTCTTTGTAACAGAAGCAAAGCATTTTTAACAATAATACAGCACAACACCTTCACTAACTTAATAAATATTAGCCATCAATTTATGCATTTGAGAGTGAAAATCGTCCGACACTTTTGAACTTAATTTAAACATGCTTTTTTAATGGTATAGTGGACAACGGAGATGGGTCTCCTATCTGGTAATAAAACATCGCCGCCCTGGGACACCGCGCCTCAGTCCGGGTATTGGTTGTGTTGCCGGCTTTTTACGTCAATTAAGCGGCATTTTAAAGCCTCCTTAAATTTATTTCTCAGCTAAGCTTTTTCACTTAGATGTTTGTCGTTCCAAACTGAGCGTTTTTTGAGGCATTTTGTGCCGTGCACCATCTCTCTATGGAATCAGCTACCTGCAGGGGAATTTATCATACGACTTAGGGACCTTCAAGAAAAGCGTACATATTTCTTAAAGGTCGACAACGCACCCACGGTTGTACAAGTGCTAGGAGTGTCCACGGGCGGAGGACCCCACGTGAGCCCTAGATGAGCCTCCGGCTCGTTTTCCACCGTTCTTATAAAAAAAATGTAAACATTATTCTGTTAACTTATCGTATACAAAATGACTGTCATATCAATTTCAAAATGGCCGCCGTGCGCTATTAATTAATCTAAAAGGTGACATCGTGTAGGGTTGTAGCAACGAGTTCGTTTTTCAACCGGATCCCGTTCGGCTAACGACGGTGTCCCTTATTAAAATGAACTTGGAACCACCCAGTGCCTGCCGCGTGTTAATTGGGCCCCCGCAGACAATACTAATAAGCTACGGCGCTTCTATCTGTCTAATTAAACGCGAAACTCGAGAGTAGAACCCTCAGCGACAAGGGCCTATTTGCAGAGTCTCCCGAATACACTGTAATAATACCGGCTAAGCGTGTTTGAGTGGCCTCTTTTTCGGATCTTTGTAAACCCGCGTTTAATTAGCGGAATTATGCGTCCGAGTGGCGCTCGGCTTGTTTAATTAAGCTAAGTCAGTCGTTAATGCTATTCTTGACGAAGTTTATAAATAACATTGGCTCAATAATTGGCAATTATGAATCGCCTGACGCTGCGGCAACTCACCGCCATCCGGTGTTTAATTGCGTAATCTTAGGACGACGTTTTACCGCCAAATTCCCCAAATCATATTTTACTTATATGTTGAACAGGAAAATGTTTACATATTTCAAAATATTATAATCAACCAATAAATGTGCTTTTACTGAGTTTCGTTGAGTAAAAAACTTAAAAATTTCGCTTAAGTGGCGTAAAATTCCGGCAACACAAATAATGCGTGAACTGTTACGCGGTTGTCCAAGGGCATCGGAGTTCTCTTACCACATAGAAGTCCCACCTGCTCCATTGTCCGCTATAGGAAGCGACACCACGATTATACCAGCGTGAAACTGTACTTGCACTGAGTGAATGATGATATCGGAGGGCCATATAATTTTACCGCTCAACCAGCAACACAAACAAAGCGCGGACTGTGGCGCGGTTCTTAAGGAGGCCATATAGGAGACCTAACTGCTCCGTTATCCGCTATACTAGAAAAAAATAAAAAAATTCTTATAATGAACAATAAAAGCACATATATCTGACATATAACACAAGGGCGCTTCACTGTAGCAATAAAACCAGTGGTGGGTACGAGACATTTAATCAAACAGCCAATAGACGAGATAAATCGATCCAGCAAAGATTGTATCAATTAAGTTCACCGCTTTGTTAATAAGCCAATAGCTGTCAACGCTTAGGCCGCCTACACGACAGTTCGCAAAGTGATTTCTGAATAGACTCGGACGCAATCCCACGATTGATTCTAATTAACGATAGCAGTATTTATTGGAGCAGTCCGCAAACGGACCTAATTGATTTTGCTGCGCAGCCTTCCATTCGAAGCCTGTTTGCCGTCCCTCAATCATTATTGGGACCATAATTGCCTATGCTCTGTATCTACTAGTTTTACCACTCAGTCTTACTTAACACGATTACTTACACGGAAGGCGTAACACTGCTGTGTTACGCCGTTTATTATTTATTTTTGAATAAGAACAGTAACATTATTAAACTAAAACATTAGATAATAAATACAAACTTAATAATTTAACCACCAACTACGCTATTCTTAGATTAAAAGACACAAGGCAAAAATAAATACGTTAGAGTAATGTACAAGATGGGTAATATAAGTAAAACAGATTAGGAAATTAATGAGAGGGAGAGTTTACATGGGTTGTGATTACAGAATATTTAAATTTACACAATTAGTATTGCCAAAATGCAAGACCAAGACCAAGACCGCCTAATTTTAGCAAGACCAAGACTGACCGTGTAAGACTTGAGCAAGAACAAGACTAAGCCTGCAAGACTCTTGCGTCTTGCAGCTATTTTTTAGCAGTGATTTTTGGAATTTCTCATTAAATCCTTAGACATATTTTATAAATCTGGTTGGTCTTTATTATGGCTATGCTAATTGAACCTCAAAAATATTCTATTCTGATAGGTTTTTCTAAGATCTGAAGTAAACATTAATAAATACCAATAGTCTGATAGGTAATTTCAAGATTTGCAAGACTTGCTGCAAGACCAAGACCAAGACCAGGTGTATTGGCGCCAGACCAAGACTAAGCAAAGTCTTGCATTTGGGCAACACTACACAATGAACAACAAAAAATATCAATTTCACTTCAGTAGTTTCTAAATTTTTCGGGTTACAAATTTTGTCATGGTACCCTATTGACAAAAATTCAGTTATTATTCAAAGTAATATAATAGAAAGTGAATACAAGAATCTTGTAGAAATACTTTAATGAACAAAGCTTGTTATAAAAAAACCAATACTTAGGAAGGCAAAGATGCAAGCACAACTGCCAAACTTGCAATCAATTGGTACATTTTAAACTAGCAAACATAGATAAACTATTGTAAATTTGGCGATACTAAACCCTATGAGTTTCTTGTTGGTTCTTCTCGTAGTGGTATATCTTCCCAACCAATGGTAGTTTTACTATTGTAAATTGACTTGCAAAATTGCCCCTTATATTTGAATAAATACTTTTTGAGTTGAGTTACATAGGCGCACTTTGTAAACGTTAAATTAGGACTACCTTATAACAAGGTGTGTGTGCTGAAAGAAGAAATGGCGAAAGAAACTGAGAGCAGCAAATATTTTCTTTAAAATAAGCAGAATTACACTTTTACAGGAAAACTTCTATTTTATAATACGTCTTAACACAATACATGTTTTATGCAATTTTGATTTTTACTTACGTCTAAAAACTAATCTCTCTACTAAATCGAAACAGCCGTGATAAATGTGATAGAAGATGCTAAGGGAACATCTCACTGAATACTCAGCATGAAACGGTACTTGTACTGTGTTCGCAGAGTGAGTGAAGGTATCGGACGCCCTTAAAAATGCCACTTAAGTTCCGTAAAATGCCGGCAACACAACCAATGTGTGGACTTTGGTGCAGTTATCCATGGGCGACTGTGTTCTCTTACCATATTAGAGACCCACCTGCTCCATTGTCCGCTGTACTATACAAAAAACATCTCCACGCATCGGCAGTGTCAGGTTGATGGAATAAATATTAATTATATGTTTATGCTAATTGCTATGGCTATAACATTATACTTTCTAAGGCGATCAACTTTTTTACTCAACATTAAATACTTAATATTCAATGATCACGTTTACAACAATGTTCTGTCCATTGACAAGAAACATAAAAGTAACATTACAATGTTTCCAACGACTATAAAATATGTTAAAAAAAACATAAGACAGGCCGTAATTAATTTTAATGTTTCGTACACTATGCAGTCAGTTGTTAATTAATTTTATTACATCAAAGTAATATTTTTAACCTGGCATAATTTACGCATCTGCGTGTGGGCAACATGAAGAAAATAAATATTTTTGAAATTCTGACTGAAGAGTATGCAATTGCATTTTTTTCTGCTTTCATCCGTTTCATCCGTTTGATTTATTGCTGCTTCTTCGGCATTGGTAATAATTTTTTTACATTAACCACACGGTTGCAAAATGAAATGTTATGACGTTCTCAAACGATATGTAATATCTTACGATGAATAAATATTATTTGAATTTTAAGTTACTAACTAAAGTTTCTCTATTTGTTTATTTTTATCTAATGAACTAAGCCACGAAGGCGGTTAATTTATGAAATATTGTAAAATTTCTATGTCTTTAAATATTTGCGTTTTGACAATTTACACCTGTCATTGTGGCTATGTATTTGATGATTATTCTTAAGTTTATTATTTTGTAGTAGACACATGTTTTACTTTATTAGGGTAGGAGTATATAAATATAAAGTTTCTACATTTGTGTATCCGTTTATCTGTTCCACTGAGCCACGATAATTTTCTATGTACTATGTAAATACGTTTCATTTTTGACAATAAACAGCTGTCATTATGACAAGTATGCTTTTTGTGACAGTTTATTAATTAGTTATTGTAGATGCTTTTTTTAGTTTATTTATTGTCTTGGTTGCTATGGTTACCGTTTGATTGATTACGTGCAATGTGAAATGTGTAAGAGTTAAATTTAAGAAATACTTATAAAATACAGATAATACTGAAATTTAATAATAAAAGTAAACTATTAATATCAATTGTTTTCATGGAAATCATTCACGTTAATAATTGTAAATGATCACAAAAATCTGTTGTTATCACGAAAACATAACATTTGTTCAGATTAAGCATGTGTACAGCTACTATATTATAGAACTCCATATTTGCATCCGCGTTGGCAACACTCATCAACTACAAAGGTGCGAACTAATACAGTACTTGAGATTGCAGCTCATTAATCCGACGTTAACAACAAAACCGTATGCAGGCCGTAGTTTGCACAGTACTTCCCCTTAATTATCCCATGTTTCATCCACAGTAACCCACCTGTCTGCTAATTAATACACCTGAATAAACAAGCCTACGACTCTTGCTAATTCCGCTTCCTGTTATTCGCCTACATTTCGCCCCATCCTTCATCACATGTAACAACTTTTTACATTTTTAAAGGAATTAACATTACACCATGCAGTCTGTGGACTGATTTAGTTAATTGTATTGTTAACTGTCAGTGAGACGTTTCTAGAATGTCTATTCTTAGATATGAATAATGTCAAGCCGTAAATTAATGTAATTACATTCTCTATCCATTTTAAATATCTTTCCTATTCATAATATTTGTTATTTTCTCATACTTATATTGTAAAATCTCTTCTCAATTTGGCAGAATTGTGACCTTTAGTCACAGAGGTCACAAAATAAGAAGAAGAAGAATAAGTGTTAGGTTTCTAGAATATTCATTCTTTGAAATACGAGCGAGTTTTACAACTAATAATGTTTTATGCGATATTTTTATGGATTAGTTCAAGAAGTTAATATTATTATTATTAAATACATTTCGTGAATTAAGTGCATGTGCTGGTAGCATTTTCTTGTTTATTTGTATCATCTCTGTCTGTCGTTCCAAAATTAAGCAAGTGAAATCAGAGGTATATAGATGTATTTCCAAACCAATACGCCTAGGGATCTTTGAAATAAATACCTACAGATATAAAGGCAACTGTGACCCAAGTGAGGCTAAAAGCGGACAGCATATCAAATATGAACCTTCTGCTCGATGGCTCCGGTTTTTATATAAAAAAACCAAAACTGGCCTCAATTTTCCATTAGATTTAGGTGATCTTTTTTAAAAAGTTCAATTGTTACATAAAAGCCATCACTTAATGTTGGCATCAGTTAAAATTCCATCTAGCTACTCACATACGAAATATTTCGCAAGGCATTTTGTGCTGTGAACCACCACTCGGAGGAATGAGC
>DWCF01004769.1:0-15615 GCA_018230265.1 Delias oraia | reverse complement strand
TTAATACTTCCGTTAATTGACAATTAATAGTTCTATTAGGTTTTTTAAATTCGTTTTATAAATTTTACGTGACATATTTGATTATATTTTGGCCAATTAATACAATATCATTATATATCATATTATCATTATCTAATACAAATTCGATCTGTAATTTTTTCATGCAAGAGCTTCGTAGCTTAATGGTTTAAAAAGTGTACTATGAAGCGAGATGTATCGCGTTCGAACATGTTCGCGTCCGGCCCGGACTAATTATTTTTAATATTTTATTTTTTAGATTATAAATTATAATTTATTCGGTCTCTGGAAGGGCTTGACAATAGCCGGCGAGTATCTTAATACAGTTGCACCCATGGGAGAGCCTTGCTGAAGCATATGCTAAAGCACTAATAGGGCCGGCTCGTCCGAAGTGATACCACGAGCGAGTGATACTCAGCGTGAAAAGGCACTTGTGCTGTGTTTCGCAGAGTGAGTGAGATATATAGTGATGATATATCGGATGCCCCTAAAAGTACCGCTTAAGTGCGTCGTAAAAATCCGTCAACACAACCAATGCACGGACTGTGGCGTGGTTGTTCATGGGCGACGGTGTTCTTTTACCATATAGAACACCCACCGGCTCAGTTGTCCGCCATAGAATAAAAAAAAATAATAAATATCCATCCATTTATATTTACCAGCTTTCGCGTTTATAATATTAGTAGGATAAGTACTTTTACACCAAGCCCTGCCATATCTTCATATGTCCCTTAGACGCAGAAAAACACGTGTACATTATTCTGGCATCTCAATATATATTGAGCTTATTTATATAAGTTTAGGAATAGTAATTATAAACTTTATTCATTCACGCGACGTTTTTGACTAATTTATTTATAATATTCAGTAAGTTCAGTATTTTTATGAGTGATTTATAAAGAAAATCTTTCGTTCTGATGTCGGACAATAAAATTTGGTTGTATTTTAATATTCTAAATTGCGACAACTACTGTCATGACAAAGTTATTTTTACCAAGGTCATCCTACTAATTCTCATAAAATGTTACCTAACTGTATCAAGAAAATGAAAGTGCTCCAGTTATAGGTATTATACAGCAAAATTGAAAGTAACCGGTGTTAAAATAAATCCATTTATGAGTCTACCTTCTATTTTTTCAAAGTTATAACTGTAGTATTACTTCCATGCTTGTTTCGAATCAGCCCATATCTACTCCAACAGCCGTGATCGTCTAGTGGTTAGGACCCTACGTTGTGGCCGTAGTAACCCAGGTTCGAATCCTGGTCACGGCAGCGAAAGCTGTTACGGTGGAGTGTTATTTTTTCTTTCTATGTATGAAATGTACTGTGAAGTATTAATATTTTTTTAATAATATTAATATTATTGAATGATAATGAATGAAATTTTAATATTATTTTAATAAAATTAAAGATTAAAAGAAAGTTTGAAAGATTTACATAAATTATTATGAATTTATGATGGTATACAGAAGCGGTCTTGTAAGCTACTATGAGGGGTAACAGGTTCGAACCTTGATGTGATAATTAATTTATTCAGTTTTTGAAAGGACTTGACTGTGACCGGGCGAGCGTTTTAACACTATCTTTCCCATGGAAGAGCCATATTGAAGCATATATGCTGACGCACTAATCTAAACCGCTCGTCCAAAGTAAATAAATAAAGTCGTCGTGCTCATAGAATACAAACATGAAACAGTACTTGTACTGTTTTGCTGAATGAGTGAGGATTTCGTTAAATTGGTAAAAAAGCCGGCAACATAAAAAACAACATATATATAGCATCGTATATCAGATTAATATTTTACACATAAATATTAACCGTACATTTCTTTAAAACACCTATATGTTTAATCTCACCTACATTTAATATTATATATCATTTCCGTGATGGAAATCATCACGTTATCATCCGAGTTTTTTTTTTGATGTAATTTTTCAGATTAACTCACTAAAGCGGTTTAAAAAAAATAGTTCATTAACAATATTCTACATTAAACAGGTTTTTGTTATAAAAATAAATTGTGCTTTACATATTCCATTGTTATTTTAAAAAGAAATAACATTTAAAAGAATGTCAGCTCGCTTAAGAAAACTACTTAATTCGTAGACACATTACTTGAAGCACCTATTATTACTCGATTTATTTTGTGTTTGTAATTAGAGCTTTTGTTTAAGAACAACTCTTGATTACACAGAATACATTTTGCGTTTCTTCACTCTCTTGTAGATAAAAAACTGTTTTGTTTTGGCTGTATTTAACGTATTAATGCTTCTATTTCACATAATTAAATCGAAATAATAACATTAACTACATAGATAATAACAAATAGAAAGAAATAAGTTGACATTAAATAATTACATTAGCATTGTTTATGATGGCTTGATTATTCATAAAATAATGTAATTTTATATACGAATGACGTGTCTTTGTATACGACATTCATTGTCAAATTCAATGATAACCTCTTAACAGAATGCTGACAATCGTTATCGTCATATTGTTAGCGACAAAGACATTCCTATGTAAGTGATACCTACAATTAACTTCTATATAATATCTTTTAATTTTTAATTAATATTACTTCTGTTTCTATTTGAGTGGAATTAATTTATATTTCTTTTTCTTATTTGGAGTTTCATATTGTTACCTAGTATAATCTGTATGTTTAATCTGTTTTTTCTGTATGTATAACTAAAACCATTTGGTTAAAGGAAGTCATACTGTTTTGATAAAGAATAATAATAAATATATGTCGTAATGTAAATCAAAGAACAAATCTTATTAATAAAGCTGAAATAATAGTTCTTTCTGTAAAAACACATTTGAAATTTATTTTGTTTTACGTAATCCATTGATAGTACGTAGCAAGATTCATTATATTAATATCAACAATTTGGACACATACATAAATATACATAAAGACAATATGATTTTTCCCTAGTGGATCCAGAGATATGTCATAATTATCCCAGACAACGACATTGTGTCATCGAGTGGATGTCACGAGAGAGATGGGCTCACACCGAGAGGTAAAAAATAATAAATATAATATAAATGTAAAATAATAAAGTTTAAACACAGTTAATCACATTTTAACTGCTGAAATAAAATCGGTACTTGCTATAAATGAAATTCAACTTGCTAAAAATGTATACTTAAAGTAAGATTTTAGGTGCAGTTTTATTATTCTATAGACAATGACTTGTAACTAAAAATGAAAATAATGTTATTTTATATTAACATAAGTGCTTAAATAATTCATAATTTACATTTATTCTTATGATTTAGATATACATACAAATGGGACCGGCATAAATGTCTCCTAATTCGCTGGGCGGAATACTGCGGAGTGCCACCGCCAAACACAAACAACTTCGAGACGGAAGAACTCTGTTATTTAGAATGCGGTGGATGGGCTTAGGAAACACTAAAATCCGCCCTATTTAACCCATAAGCTGTACTTTCTTATTGTATTGTAATGTATACTAAGCATAATATAAAGTAAAAATAGGTCAAACATTCATTAATTTATTAGTATCATTAATTTATAAGGCTTAACGTGTCAAAAAATAATCAATTAGTCATTAAAAAATTAAATCACGAAGAAACATGAAGGTCATTTATCGAGTTTCGGTACCGATTTGTATCATTACATGATTAACTAAACGTGCGGGGTGGTTGAGGTGTGGCGGCTTCACCCACCCAGTCATAGATCAATGTTTATCCAGAGCCTTAAGAT
The DNA here is from genome assembly GCA_018230265.1 of Delias oraia. Classification (NCBI taxonomy): domain Eukaryota; kingdom Metazoa; phylum Arthropoda; class Insecta; order Lepidoptera; family Pieridae; genus Delias; species Delias oraia. The sequence goes on along the minus strand of DWCF01004769.1, from coordinate 11,857 downwards.
TTTTTTAAAATTATTGTTTTAATTTATAAATGAATACAAATCATTACCATGTTCTACTTGTATTTTTTAAATTTAAGCTACATTTCAAATATAAAAGCCCATAACATTAGATTTTAGTGATTTAAGTAATATTACTTGTTTTAAACATTTGAAGGAAAAGAGAGTTATTTTTTTTTGTATAATATGCAAAGTGTTAGGAAATTAGGATTAATTATTAAAGTTTTCCATTGGAGGGCCATGCTGACTCATTAATCGAGCCAGATCGTCCACGGTGTTACCAAGATGTCACAGAATGTCAGAGCGATTGTGTTTCGCCAAGTAAGGATACCGAATACGATAGAAGTAAGGAGATAAAACAGCCTCTGCGGGCTGCGGGTGCGTTACGTACGCTCTTTTTTTGACGGTCCCCAAGTCGCTTTGGTTTGGAAATACCTCTGCAAAGCATACGAGTCTTGTTAGAAGTCTTTCGCCTGCCCGTTATTCGCCATATATCTTACAGATCATGTATTTTTTTTTAATAAAAGGAATTTAAATCCAAGTGGCTCTATAAGTTGATCTATGTTGGTGAGTATTGCAAGTCTGAAATAGCGCGGCATTCGATGTGTCCACCTGCCAAGCCTCCGACTTCTAGCGACTTTTATTTTCACAATGGGAAACAAAGTTGTGACGTTCACCGAACAACAACTAGAAGACTATCAGGTACTCCAGTTTACTATTGTCGTAATATAAGTTGTTCAGAAATACATTGAGGTGTTATTTCTTTTCACCAATATAAAAAAATTGCATTTCTTAGGATTAAGAATTAAAAATATTTTTTTTACTCTCTTACAGTCTATACACTATTCCTATAGGTACATTAGAGACTCAATATACGGATAAATGGTTGTCGTTGCACGAATAGTAAAATATATGAAGATTAGCGGTGTTTGTGCATATACATTCGTTAATGTCTTTTTATACATATTATCGAATACCATTGTTTATTTAAATTGTATAAATGATACATTTTAAAAATGATATATGCACATATTTATCTATATGTATGTACATAATAAAATAATCTTATCCTAGACACAAAAATTAATATTTAGTTATGAATATACGTTTAACTAATTAACAGTATATTTGTTTGTTAAGTCGCGTTTGATAATCACGAATAAAATAAGTAGTAAATTTTAATTTCGTTTAAAATATTTGTTGTATATGTAAGTCACTGCGTTTTTTTAGTTATATTATAGTTAGTTGGTTGGTAGTCCGGAAAATAATAAAGATAACAAAAAGCAAATCCTTATAATTGTATATCAGATAACTGACTTTCTACTGCATTTTCTATAGAAAATACTACTATATATCTATAGTATACTATATAACTATATGCCACAGGCTCACAGAATACTCAGCGTGAATCTGTACTTGTACTGCGTTTCGCAGAGTGAGTGTGAGAGAGTGATATCGGAGGCCCTTAAAAGTGCCACTTAAACAGCGTAAAAAGCCAGCAACACAACCAAAGCATGGACTGTGGTGTGTGGTGTTCTCTTACAATATAGAAGACCCACCAGCACCGTTGTCCGCTGTAACATAAAAAATAATAATACAAATTACTTGTTAGAACTTTTTAAATCATGGTGTGATGTTACATTAATAATATTGAAAATTTACAAAATATTGCATTTCAAATTATAAATTCGTTTATATTTACCAGGACTGTACATTTTTCACAAGAAAGGAAATTTTAAGGTAAATTTAAAAAATAATTAACATTTATCATAAAAACTTTTTATTAGCTATATGATTTAATTCAAAAAGCTTTTTAGAATCAAAAATAGTAAATATATTTTATAAGTCGGTTCACAGAGTACTGGTATATTTTGATGTGAATATGTTTTCTCCGTCTAAAATATTAAATGGAATATCTAGTTGATGTTTGAAAGCTTTCGTTTTGACACAGATTTATATACATACAGCTTACATAATACTAACAATTAAGTCCTTTAAATCCCGGTCAGGGTAACAAAAGGCAGAACAATATCAAAATTAGCATTACCTAAGATAATGTACTCAAAACTTTCCGTTTTCTCAGAATTTATAATTATATAATTAATAAGTTTGTTAGAAAAATTTAAGTTTTGGTTTGACGTACAATTATTTTTATCTAAATTAAATATTTATAAAAACGAATAGTAGTATCATTTGAAAATCTATAAATTGAGGGGTAAAAAAAGGAAACAATTTTTTCAATGTTACTTACTATAATTAGCAATTCTACACGATTTTAAGTAAACAATAAGTACACATAATACACAATTAATTATTATAATTTACTATAATTTAAGGGTCTTCAAACGATTTCGAGAGGTTAACCCAGATTTGATACCGAAGAGCATGACAGAGAATCAAGCTCATACTATAGTTGTCCCTGTTGAAGAAATAGAGAAATTACCGGAATTAAAAGTAAGAAAAACCTAGATTTGTAGCTTTATTTATATTAGTATTATAGATTATTTATTAGTAATTAAATAATACAAGATTCAATAACTAAAACAAGACAACATGGTAATAAAAAGTGAAGTATTGGTTGTATAGGATTTAAAAAGTCGGTTATTGGTTAAAAAGATCTTATCATTATGTCAATTACACCAGCCACATTCTTGATATCTGTAAATGTATCTTATAATTGTAGCCGCCATCTTGATAATGTCAGCTGTTTAAGAAAAGAAAAAACTACCAGTGACAAATAGACAATTTTAACTTAAACTACAAACTTTTTGATTTTAAAAAGATTGAATATAATATTAAAATGAGAAATATTTTGTAAATGTAGCAATTTATTTAAGGATTTTTTTACATTTTTATCATATTCATCCATTGAGGTGCAATTATTGATATTTATTGTTCACAGGAAAATCCATTTAAACGCCGTATCTGTGAGGTATTCTCATACGATGGGTCCGGCAACCTTACCTTTGAAGATTTTCTAGATATGATGTCAGTGTTTAGCGAAGCTGCTCCGCGTGATATTAAAGCTTGGTTGGTAAAAGATAATTTATTTAGAACTATTTTTATTAATATTCGTATTACAAAAACATTTTAATGACAACACTATTCCTACATCACCTGATTCTACACAAATATTATTAATCAACAGAGTATCAATTGTACCTAATGCAAATTAGTAAAAAGACTATGAATTGAACGAGGAAATAGCCCGGCAACGCTTCTGTGGCCTTGCTATCCTAAGTGAGCCTCCTGCTTGTTTGCACACGATTTTTTTAAAAAAAGAGAGACATATCTCAATTGCGTAAAAATATATTTCCTACAAATTACTGGTAAAAATTTATTAAATTCTATTATTATAAATATTATAAGGATTACATTATTGGATTCTGATTCTCTTTGCCAGCATTATATTACGTTGGATCAGTAAAATACACCGCAAAATATGATTTATTAAAATATGATCAAGAAATCTCTGGTAATATTAAAAGGATTTTAATTAAACGCTTCGATTTCAATACCAAAATTAATGACAAAGTTGTAGTCATAATCGGTTTGATAAATTTTAATCGTCAGATCTTCTGAGTATTATTTCTCAGTTAATGATTATTTTAACGTAAAATCACAATAGTAACACGGTTTTCAAACAATCGAGATGAAATTTGTTTCTTCGGTTTTCATTGGCTTTTGAAATCATTTTCATTGAGAAATATCTTTATAAATAATATTGTCCTACTGGTTCAATATAAATGTCAAGTTAATCTTTTCAAGTTTTTCATTATATTTTCATAGTAAAAACCAATAAACAACTTGTTCGTTATTATTTCGTAAATAATTAAAAATAAACATTTACCATAAATTAATAATTACCTTTTTATTACTTCACTTGACATCCGAACTATTAAGAACATAAATTATTAGTGTTGTATTATTAATTGTCTTAATATTATTGCAGGAGTAAAAATATACGTCAAAAACATGTTTTCAATTTTTTTTATAGTATAGAGGACAACGGAGCAGGTGGGTCTCCTATATAGTAAGAGAACACCGCCGCCCATGGACAATCGCGCCACAGTCCGTGCAATGGTTTTTGTTGCCGGCTTTTTAAGCCACTTAAGCGGTATTTTTAAGGGCCTTCTATATCCTCACTCACTCATCGAAACACAGTACAAGTACCGTTTTACGTTTCGGACGAGCTGGCTCAATAAGTGCGACTGGATATACTTCAGCATGGCTCCCACACGGGTGCAAATTTAATATTTTTGATAAAATTTCTTAGGTATGCATTCAGAATCTACGACCTAGATGATGACAAGTACATCGGCCGTGAGGATCTGTTGGAAGCTACTAAGCTCCTAACAGCTGGACAGCTGCATGAAGATGAAAGAGAAGAAATTGTGACCAGTGTCCTGGACGAAGCGGATGTGGATGGAGATGGGAAACTATCTTTCATGGACTTTGAACACGTTGTAGCTCGAGCACCAGATTTTATATCAACTTTCCATATTCGAGTTTAAGAAACTCATTAAATATTGTATTAATTTTGTAGTTATTGCGTGTATTATTATTTTGTCTTCAAGGAATATTTAGGCTTATAATTATTATTCAATATGTACTTTAATAAATATAAATATATAACTAACACATGACATAAGAAATACCACGAAAGCATTTTTTTAAGAAAATGAATTTAAATAAAAAGACAGTTATTAAAAGTGTATTCGTTGTATATATTTTTTATAATCCATTAGACAACAATTTATTATGAAGCATAAAGTCCCGTAATAGACATTACTGCGCCTCCTGTGGATATCCTATGTTAGTTAAGTAAAAGCCCCCTAGTGAGTATATATGAAAGCAAATCATTTCTGTTTGTTTCTACCAAATTCTATAATTATAAATTATATTATGCACATTATTTACTTTAATGATAGATTTAAAAAATTACTACTTAACATAAAAGATAAATTTAAATGAATAATCAAAGGATAGCATAGACTTTCATCATTTTTGTTTCTGGACGACGAAGTCACAGAAAAGAGTGAAAGTCTATATTAAATTATAATAATATATGTTACTTAATATTCCATATTTACACTTAAAATTTGTGATATTAAACTGATGGCATTTAGATTGGTACTTTTATTGTCCGTGTTACACTGTGGCGTAATGGCTAATCGTAGTTCATAGTGTAATATAATCTGTTATTATCACAATCTATGCGCTATGAAAAAGTCGTATTTTATCTGTAGTATTTCATAGTTAAAAATTGAAGTTAGCTCTGAAACTCCGTTTTTATAATCGCGTTTTCACATTATCATGTTTAAAATGCTGGTCTAAGTTTATTATAAAAAGACGTGCCTCATTAATAATTTAAAACGCAAACAGGGCAAAGACAGATAAGTTTTCAAAATTATATGATTACTTTGTTCCATTTGACAAATTGCGCTAAACCGCATATTTAAAATGGCAGCCCTACCACGTAGAATAATCAAAGAGACACAGCGATTGATGCAAGAACCCGTGCCGGGAATAAGTGCAGTGCCTAGCGAGACTAATGCACGCTATTTTCACGTTATTGTAACGGGCCCTGAAGATTCCCCATTTGAAGGTGGACTATTCAAACTAGAACTATTTCTGCCAGAAGATTATCCTATGTCTGCACCGAAGGTTAGATTTATAACTAAAATATATCACCCGAACATAGACCGGCTTGGTCGTATATGTCTGGATATATTGAAAGATAAGTGGAGTCCAGCACTCCAAATTCGTACGGTGCTTTTATCTATTCAGGCGTTACTCTCTGCGCCGAATCCAGATGATCCCCTTGCGAATGACGTCGCTGAACTTTGGAAAGTAAACGAAAGCGAGGCAATCCGTAACGCTAAGGAGTGGACTAGGAGATATGCTATGGACAACTGAGCATAATCTATTACAACCAGTGCCTCCCCACACTCGAGAGACGTGGAAGAAACTAACATAATTATATTATTATCTTGATTTAAGAGTGCAAGTTATGTTTACCTCAACCATTAACTTGTGAAGAGACAATTGTGAAAATTATTGCTGAGGCTGTTCACCATCGCAAGCCCATATCTTGCATTTGAATGTAGACCCTTATACACGATCAACAGCCCACTGTTTACCTACTCACTTGTAGCTTCATTATGATATTAGGTATGCATATTTTTTTACTATGATAAAAATAGCAAATTTAACATTGGGAGAATGTATATATTCAATGGTTATGAAAATTGGTTAATTTTATACAAAGGATTGTATTGTCACAAAGTTCATAGCCTTTGCTGAATTCTTAATAATAAGTGCTGTAACTGCAATCAGTTCCCTGATCTCTAGTGATACTGAATGATTTTATGGTAGAAACTTGAAAGGATATTAAATAATTTATTTCAGTCTCAATCTTATTTCTTTCTGAGAATCTTAAGTGTACTATTTTTATTGTATAAAAGTTATGATTACATTGTATTTATGTAAATTTCATTTGGCTTTGTGAGCAACTTCAAAATACATAATATACAAAAGCTAACCCTTATTTTATTTATGTAGTCTGATATATTATGTAAAACCTAATTGTCATATCTTATTTTACTATTTTATATCTTCCATAAACAAGGTCAGTTTGGGGTGTAGAGTTTAATCGTTTCTATATTATACTTTGTATGTTTCATGTTTTGAGTACAATTTCATAAGTTAAGTGTGTATCATAAACAAAAATGGTTTGTTAAATCATAGGTTATTTAGGAGATACATCAGAGGAATAATGATGTTAGTTAGTAGGTGAGTGTATTTATATAGGCATTTTTATATTAAAAAATAATATAACCTATAAGATTATATTTGAACAGTATTAGTTTAAACCTTGCACTAGGAAAGAAGTGAACATTCTGCATTTTTATTTGAGGACCACTTCCACTTTTCCAATGAGTTTTTCTTATCCCCATTTTTCATAATTATGTTGTCTACTTGCATAGCTGTATAATGCACATTATATATATTTCATATATATATAATTTGATGTCAAGATACAAATTTAGTCAATATATATGCTAGATTTTTAAGTCAAAGAGTAAATGTCAAATTGGAATGAAACATAAATGCTGGCAAGTTTATTGTTCTCTTATTAAAACTAAGAAAAATCAAGTTAGACATATCCAATTTTGACATTTCAATGGCTTCATTAACACTGTATTTTGCCTGTATCTTTATGAAAACGTTCTTCAGATTATAACTTTTTATCTAGGTTCATATTCTACATTTCTAATCAAACCATTGTATTTATAAAATTTGTTATTCTAAATATGTAGTTATTAAATAGGAATATTAAGTATTTCATCTCAATTTGAAATAACTTTTGTGGACAGCTAAGGTTTTATTTAGCTTCCTTATTATGAATACATTATATCTATTATAAATAGAGCTTTGAACTTTGGTAAATTAGGCCACACTTGGTTGGTATTAATTTTCAAAGATAGTGTACATACACTTTCTATTTTATCTCATTACTACCTGTAACAGATGTAATTTTTTAACCAAAATTAATATATCTCTTAATCAATTCTGTCATAATTTTCATCCTAAATTACTAACAATTTTGGTGTGTTGGGTTATCTTTCATATAGGTATATATTTAAGTTCTACATTTCCATAACTTGGTAACATGGAGTATATATTCACTTGCATGTTGACAACAACTATTTTTTCTAGATTATGTAATTGAGGAAAGAAAACTGGATTTATTTTCTAAACTTCTTGCCAAAGCTAAAAATCTATCTTTGGTAATTCTTTGATAAATGTGTCCAACCCAGTATTGTTATAAATTGGCAAGTACATTGTATGAGTCAAATAAAAAACAAAAAATGTTTAATTTATTCTTAACTTTAATGCAGACTAGAATAATACTCTTAGAAATGAGAACAACAATAGTATTTCACATGTTACAGTGTACCTATAATTTACCAGCTTTTACAATAAAATGCTTTATTATCTGTTTATTTCCATGTAAATAAATCTTATTCACAGCTAGCAATACAAAAGTACATCAGACTGTATTAAATCTATAAATTTATATTTAGCAGGGAATCAAATTTTGGTGTTAAATATTGATAATTCATTAAAACAATCAACAAAGACAGCTGAACTAACAATGTTTGATAAAAAAAGTCAAACAAATTAATGTTACAATAATGTGATCTGTTATTTTTTATTTGAGTTGAAGACAAAAACAATGTGAGCAATATATTTCAGATTCAATTTAAAAAAATCATCACAAATTTGTCAGCTCTTATAGTAAATAAAATACAAAAAGCAAGGTTTTTACTTAAAGAATAACAAACACCATACAACATGTTGTAAAATATCGTTTTATATATTTTACATAAACATTGGGCGCTAAGCTATGACTATGGGACACATAGATTATAATAGTACTGCTATAGCCACACTATAAAATTTACAAAATATGACATATCTTTTGAAACTCTACACAAAATTCATTTATCATACTATTATCCTCTAATCAATTCTTTATTTATCAATGATCACTTGAGATTCATGGTCTCTATATACTTAGCCACAGATGATGGATTCTTTTCTGAGATACTAGTATCAAGATACACCATTACACATCTACAGTAGCTAATTATTATAAAAGTTCTGAACTTATTTGAACTAGGGTGCACAGTGAGGATTCCGTATAAAGGAAAATATTATATAAATGGAATGATGATAAAAAATAATTCATAAATAAATCACAATTTTGATCAAATATTGGTCTAGATGCATTGTCCATGTGAAATTATCGAAGTATTAAAATTAGGAAAAATTTTACTTTAGCTCTAATATATACTGTTTATTTTTACTTTAAAAAATGCTTTAAACATTTAATATGGTCGTGATAGTTTGTTTTATATAAAAATAAGCACTTGGACCTATAAATCAATTATATGTGACATTAGTATAACCTTTTAAATAATAATTTTATCATGACACTTACACTTAGTAATAATGTATCTAAGCAGATATGAGTTTTTCACATTTTAAATATACTTGTAATAAATATGTAATGGAATATGCAATCACTTATGTATATATTTTGTCACTATACTAACAGGTCTGATTGCCATCAAAATAAGATTAAGACAGTCTATAATATCTAAATATAAATTGGTTAAAGATAAGTAACTTTAATCTGAACTGTTGAAAATTTACCAAAATTACGTTTGAAATCAGATTGATTTTATTAATGCTGTGGCAATCAGTACTGTGCTTTAAATGTACAACTTATATGAATTAGTTATATTTATCACCTAAGCAATTAAGCGATTCCAAAGATAAAGACATCACATTTTACAGCTTTTGTGGTTTTTGAGTATTATATAAAGCTAAACATAGCTTGAACTCCACATTCAAAAGATTTATAACACATACACAATAGATAAAGTATTGTCAGACTAGAACTTAAAAATATGAGTGGAGTCCAGTGATTTTAGATTTCATTTGAGATAATACAGCCTTTCTAGGAGCTACTATACCACCACTATTTATGTTCCACATATTGTTTGTAGTATAAAGTAATTTTGAACTTTATCTTCCACCTCAGACAAAATAAAAAAAAATCAGTAAATATTATTTTCTAAACTGTCGAAGTTAATGCACAACAATGATATTTTTATTGAAATGCAGATGCATCAGACTGAACAGTGGCCATAAAGACAGTTAAGCACTTTTTCTATCTATATCTAATGGGAGAAATTGAACCTTAAGTGGTGGGAATAGTGTGAAAAAGGCTATGGCAAGTGTGGACAAGCGACAGTGAGGCACAAGTGAGGCGAGCTCAGATAAACACTGGATTCTCTTGTCCTGTCAGCAAACGAAACATTGATGTCGGCATTGTTTTCATTAATATCTGCAATGAGATTGTATAAGCTACAGTTTGATTTAAATATTTAACAGTATGGATTAGTAATTTAAAATAAGATTACATAGGCTTGTACTTATACTAGTGGATTATATTTTGGCCAATCTACATAATAACATTATACATCATAGCCATCATTATATCTCTATGAACTATATTATTGCAAGGTTTCATTAAAATCCATCCATTAGTTATTTCATGAAAGAGCAACAAACATCCACCCATACATACCTACTTACAAACTTTCGCTTTTATATTAATAAGATTGGGCAGAGACTTTAAAACATAATATGTTATTATATGGAATACATTTTAAAATGATTCTAATCATTAATTGAAATATAACTTTAATTGGTTTGTAATGTAACAAGAGCATGGTTCATACTTGAAGTTGCGAATTTACCTCGCCAACAGATGTCGCCAGCAAATTGACGATTCGTTCGTGTGGTACAGCCACCACGCTTTGAGAGTTTATCTCAATGATGCGGTGGCCGACGCGAACACCACCTCGCTCCGCTATACCGCCACGCAGAAGACTGCAAATCTGTTTAAAGTAATATCCACAGTACTGTTAAAACCTAAAATACAATGAAATGTGTTCTCAAAACGAAGATAATTATATTTACTAGTTTCATCACAGTCAGATGCAGATTGACATGACCACTGACGAAAATTACACGAATTTTACTATTGAAGAATCATTAGCTTCACCGTTCTTCGATTTGTCGGGATATTGCCAAAGCGCAGTAAATTTGCGCAGCCATTCATATGCCATTATATAATATTAGATTGGAAAATAAACATAATATCTAGTATAGAATTTTAAACTTACTACGCCGTTCTGCACACTGAAACCCAACTGATATTTAGTATCGGGCCTCTTAATTTTCACTTCAACGACAGGCGCGCACGGCACCACCGTGAGTTTCACCACAGTTTGATTCTTCGAGTTCTTTATGTAGGTTTGACACGTCGACAACGGCAGCCCCACCAGGCTCACGCCGTTGATTGCGATTATTTGATCACCTGCAAATGAGTTCACGCCGGGCTGATGACGCGCATCTTTGCTATGATTACATGCAATAAATTTTAATTAAATTAATTATGATATCATATTCAATTCATAATCGCTTGATGATGAATTGAATATCAATAAGCGATCCGCCCATGGACACCCCTATCACTTAGCCGCGGGTGGCTTGCCGGCGTAAGTTAGCGTACCTATGTTGAGCTGTGAGCACCTCGCAGCTGCCCCTGCCGGTGCTAGGTTCGCGATGACGACAGTCGGCAGCATTGAGCCCCAGCCCGACTCGACCACCACCACGCCGAGGATCTCGCCCTTGTTCTTCGGCACCACCACTTCCTTCTGTAACTCCTGATCATAAACATTCACGTTGAGGCACACTGTACCCCAGCGCCAATACGTGCATGGTGCTTTTGGTACGTTGAATGCACTCAGAATTAACTTCGATATCATTTATATCCAATTATTACACTACGAAATTTTTACTGTTTGAAAATCTTAAAGATTAATTTAGAGCAGAGCATTTTTCGCGGACCCCTTAGTAAAATAAAGAGCAAAAAAATCCGATTAAGTATTTATTTTAGATATTTTTTGCATTTTTGTATGGCCCAAACATGACACAGGTTGGGAAACACTGATTTAAAGTAACAAGTATAATTTAAAACCATTCTTTTGTATAATATGAAATCATCTTAACTCTTAATTTTATATACATTACATACCTTTTTAGCGAACATTTGCAACTCATCACCAAATATCTCCTGACTGTTAAGAACTTCTTGATAATCCATTTCTTTGACAAAACTATGATCTTCGATGCCGTTCGCTTTTAAGAACTCCATGTAAGCTACTTGGAACGCTTGGCCGATTGACTGGGCGATAAATTGCGCCTGAAATTAACC